>QQSS02175899.1:0-14991 GCA_003687565.2 Craspedacusta sowerbii | reverse complement strand
ATAATAATAATAATAATAATAATAATAATAATAATAATAATAATAATAATAATAATAATAATAATAAGAGTAATAATAATAATAATAATAATGATAATAATAATAATAATCTGCTAAGCGAACGATCTTCTTCGCTGAGCTTGCGAGTACAGCGCCTGACTTTTCAACAAAACTTGAAGACAAGTAGTTTTTTCTGCACCTTAAGTTATACATGGGTTTTTAATATGTGGAGTAGGAGTAATTTTGAAGCTATAAGTACTGTAAGCTCATAAAGTTTCCGGAGGTCCAGCAGCTACAGAAACCTTTATCTGGCACTTCGTGCGTGTTTAGAAAGCCGTGCTCCAAAGTGGCAGCCTCATTCCCCTATTCTATAATATGGTAATGAAATAACACGTATAGCAATAACACTCCTTGGTACAGCATAAAGGAATTGAATCTTTTAAGCAACCTACCCACTATTTTTTGCGATTTGCCGAGCACGCTTATAAAGCATATCAGATATGTCGGAATGGATCTGTAAGTTGCTGGGTGTAGAGCGAAAAAATATTCAGAGTAGATAAATTACATTCATTTGGTCTGTTTTGTTTTATTTTTATTTGTATATTTTTTTCTGGTATATAGCAGCAACACTTCAAAGCATGCTAAACCAAAAATTATTTATCTACAACCGGCTGGTTTATGTTGCACACATTGGGCTCGTCTTTAATGTAACTTGATCGTTCATTTACCTGCATTAGATCAAACTACACAAAAAGATGGTTAAAACCCTCTCATCCAAAAGCAAAGTAATGGAAGTTTAGAATCTTTGCATACCAATAAACTCTGCTGAGACTTAAGGTCGTCAAATCTTGGAATCACCTGGGTGAAGAAGAATGTCAATAATAAGATCAACAGCCACGTCAGCGGTGACAGATTTCTTTATCAGCTGCAAGAACAGAGCCACTCACACCCCAAGCATGAATATTTTCAGCAAGGATGCTCGCTGGTGCCATGCAAGAGAAAATCTTGCCGATACCAGTTATAAACGCGAGCAAACTTATAAACTGAATAGGAGCTAAGCTCGCGTAACTAAGTTGAACATAGAAGCGCGCCATTAATAAGCGCGCGCCACTTCCTACGCTGAACAAGAGCCACGATCGAGTAACTATGCTGAAATATAGAAATCCGCCATTCATGAAAGCGCGCTAACGTATGCGCTGAATAAGAGTCACGCTGAAAAAAATGCGATAAATAATTGGACGCAGAAGCTAATGATCTACACTTTGGTTAATGTTAAGTTATTTTTTGAAGAATTTTGAAATGTCTCATATTAAGTTTGTTATTTTAGAAACATTCTTTTTAGTCGTTTCGCTTGTTAAACTTGTGAAACTTGTACATCATGATTGAATTCATTTGGCTTCTTTGGTCTGAAATCGCAATGTTTTGGTATTGCAAGTCGTCTTTCGTCTAACATCCGCTCACCTAAAGAACAAAGACACGCGAGCAGAAAAAAAAAATGTTTCCCAATTATTTGCTGACGATTCTCTGTCCATTGATGCTTGGCTTGCTTTCACGTTCCATAAGGTAAAGCGAATGTCGCTTGGCGCGCTTCTATTTTTTAACCTAGTCACTCGAGCTTAGCTCCTATTCACCGTATAACTTTGCTCGCGTTTATAAATGGAGGGCTTCTATTTCTAGGCATAGTTAGTCGAGCGAGGCTCATATTCAGTGGATAAGCTTGCGCGCATTTATAAATGGCGCGCTTCAATTTTTCAGCATAGTAAGTTGTGTGTTGCTCTTATTCAGCCTATAACTTTGCGCGCGTTTATAAATGGCACGTTACTATGTTTCAGCATAGTTACTCGAGCTTGGCTGATATTTAACTTATACGCTTGCACACGTTTATAAATGACGCGTTACCAATTTTCATTATAGTTGCTCGAGCGAGGTTCTGATTCAAACTTTAGCTTTGACTCGTTTTCAAATGGCTCTTTAGTACATTTCCAAGATAGTTAATCGAGCAGGGAAATTATTTAGCGTATAGGCTTGCGCGCATTTATAAATGGCACTTTAATATTTTTTTGCATAGTTACTCGACCTTAGCTCCTATTCAGCTTATACGTTTTCTCGCGTTTATAAATGGAGCGCTTCTACTTCTAAGCATGGTTACTCGAGCGAGGCTCATATTTAGAGTATTAGCTTTCCCGCGGTTATCAATGGCGCGTTTTTATATTTCAACATAGTTGCTCGAGCGCAGCTCTCGTTCAACGTATTAGCTTGTGGGCGATTATAAATGGCTCGCTTCTATTTTTCAGCACGGTTCCTTGAGCTTGACACTTATTCAGCGCATCAGCTTGCGCGAGTTTTTAAATAGCACGTTACTATTTTTTACATAGCTAGCGTGGTTCTTATTCAGCGTATAACCTTCCGTGCGTTTAAAATGGTGCTCTTCTATTTTTCAGCATAGTTACATGAGCGTGGCTCTTATTCAGTGAATAAGCTTGCGCGCATGTATAAATGGTGCGCTTCCATTTTTTAGTATAGTTACTCTTGCTTTTGCTTTGCTGTTGTTCTGGAGATGTGGTTGTGGACTCAGGGTATATGCTTGAACGAATTATGACCTGCACGTTTCGTCCATATCTTCGCTTGAGCGTGGTTCTCTCTCTCTCTCTCTCTCTCTCTCTCTCTCTCTCTGTAGTGATCGTGTATGGATGTCAACTTTTGGAAATCAGATTTTTTTTCGTAGAATAGGCTTTGAATTGCTTTCTTCTTGGTCGGAGTAGTATAGTTTCAGTTTTGCGTATAGATAGCAGCAGTACTCGCGTTTTAAGATAGCCTGTTTGTGCACAGCCAATCAGATTTTAGTAATGTCACGTGCCATTCCAACGTTAATTCTTTTAATGGATTGACTGCTATTTATTAGCATAGTGTCATCTGCGAAATTATGGGCGATGCTAGACGAGAGGCTAAGCTTGAAATCGTTTATGTGGGGGTAAAAATAGTAGTGGATCTAGAATTCAATCCTGTGGGACACTCATGTCTATATCAAGGACCTCGGAGTTCTCGTTGTCGATAGTGACGTATTGTCTCCGACCGCGGAGAGACGAAACAAAACAATGGTGACAAACACCGCGACTGCCGTAGTTAGCAAGTTTTTCTAAAAGAATCTTTTGATTTACCGTGTCAAAAGCTTTCTGTATGTCCAAGAATCGACCACATGCATACTCTCCCTTGGCTAAAGTTTTCTTAACGGTAGTAATTAAGTTGACGAGTGCGTGATTGGCTGAATGGCGCTTTCGAAACCCGATTTGCGGTCAGTTTTTTTTTCTTTTCAGATATTCATATAATCTTATGTGCATAGACTCTTCAAGAGTTTTACTTAAGATTTGACAGAAGAGAAATTCTTCTAATAACTGCAACTGAACGGATGCTGGCGACGACTATGGTACGCATGATGTTGTAAAAACATTATAACAGACACTCAATTCGATAGGTAGAAGCGCTGATGAGAACTAAATGCACTGAAACACGGAGTAGACACAAAGTTTTAGCAAATTTCGTTTTCGACAGAAAGGATATATAGTAGCACGAATCACCTTTAAAGTTAAAAGCTAAACAAAAACTCAAAATTACTTCAACCTAGTAGAATGAAAACGTTAAGTCATAACTAGATGTATTCAAAATTTTACCTGGATCTTCGAACATAGGATAAAGTAATCAAACTTCAGTTGAAAAGCAGAAGTTATAACTGATCCGTCAACCCAAGCAGTAACTGATGAACAAAGTAATCTTCTTTCTGATATAACGGAAAAGGAATAATTCGATCTACAATAAAAACTTTGGCTTCGGATTAGTCACAAACAAAACCGGCACTATATGAAATTTCCATGCACGGTAAACATTCCACTGTAAAAAAAAAGTTTTGAACAGGTCACGCATAAGTCAGAACAAGCACGATAGAGATAAAAGAAAAGTACGCATCGTTTATCCGCAGCCATAAGAAGGCTTCGAATTTCCTTTCTTCATATAGACGGTTCTTGCTTTGGAAATATAGTTATGTTACGGTCGTATAGGTTATCATATAAGACAACAACAGCGGTACAGTTTCTTGTATCCTGCTCGTCACGTGGTGGTTTTCATTTTAATGAGCTTTTAAACTTTTTTTATTTCGAATGGTGTAATATTATAAACGCATATTAAAAATAAAATAAAATAAAATAAATATTAGGCCGCGCTTGTTTGGTGCTAATGCATCCTTACCTTTCCGTACCTTGTTATTGCTATTGAAAGATAGGTCGTTAGTTCAAGTTCCCTTCTTCGATATGGAAAAAGTTTCAAAAGGCAGGGAAGTCCTGGATCCTGGATAAGAAGCGAAAGTTTAATGTGATTACGTCTTCGAATTTCAGCATATCAGAATGATGGAGTAAATATAACGTAGGCGTATTATGATCAGAAAATATGGTAATTGTTATCTTATCTTATTGATTATTTTTAATTTATTGATTGGATGTCTACGGGTAGCAATCAAACCTCCGAAACAGACTAATTACGCTGTGATTGATTAAACAAGTTCGTTTTTCGATTAACAACAG
This sequence comes from Craspedacusta sowerbii, assembly GCA_003687565.2. NCBI lineage: Eukaryota > Metazoa > Cnidaria > Hydrozoa > Limnomedusae > Olindiidae > Craspedacusta > Craspedacusta sowerbii. Next base: position 10,420 of record QQSS02175899.1, on the reverse strand, counting down.
CGTTGCTTCGCCTTATAATTAGTGTACGGTCTAGTGGCCGTATTGAATATCGAACGGCGTCGTCGGAAATATCAAAGCTTTCAATACGTTCACAACAGTGGAGACTTTTAAGATTCTATTTATTGAAGTGTACTCTTCTAATTCGCGACTAGCAAAAGTTACTACTTTCACCACTATGCATCAGTTTGTCTCACAGATTCTTCCTTACTATGTGATAGTCAAAGTCTCAATATTCCCACATGGCATCTCTTCACAAGTTACAAGTCATCAACCACCTCACCACTAAACTTATTCTCACATGCAAAATAAATCTCCGTGCCAATAATGCGTCTTTTGTCGGCTGGGGTAGGAGTACCCCCGTCTTACTCGTGAACGACGCCTCACCAAACATGATTTTTGCTGAATGATGAATTACAGCAAGGAAAGAAATGCTGAGGAAAACATACTACAGAAAGTAGAAGATCATGCACATGCTTGCTTTTACATCGGAATGTGCTTGGTTAGGTTCTTTCTCGAGGAATCTTCCTACGTTGTATTGCCATTGATAAAATAATGACTGCGCTAAGAGATGGTGCTTCATTTAGCTTAGTGGCTTGATTTATTTTTTCGAGCGTACAAGAAGATTTCTTATTTGTTTTCTTTTTAGAAGACGTTGGTCTACACCGTTACATAATTTTGCAGCTATCTGCCATTACGGCTAAGTCTAACGGTAATTCATGGTGTTGTACCTTCTAGGCAATACTCGGTAATATATGAGGAACGGCCACCGTAAGCGGATGCCTTCCAAGCTTTAAGTAGCTAACGAGACGAGTCTGGTCGATCTAAATCATTCCGATAGGTAAATGATTAAGCAAAGAATAAGTTTTCCGTCGTGTTTTTCTGTTAAAGAGTAAGAAAGTGCTGGCGAGAAATGGATTCAGATGACGGTGTGGCAAGTAGTAAATGCTCTTATGCACATATGCGCGTTATTTAGGACATAACAGTCGGTAGCTTTTCTACCAGCTGCGTACCAATTGCCGTTCCCATATGTTGTGGGTTTTGGGCAGAAGTTGAAGCGCAGGTCGAAAGCAAATTTTTGTCGCTATCACTTTGTGGGAATTTGAGGCTCTAATGTTAATTTTTCATGCTATTTCACCATGTCTTGTCTCCCAAAATGTAGCATTTTGTATCCTTACGAGCATCGTAACCTGGCTGTGCTTGCATCGCCATACATTTAAGCATTATCTCTTTCTCGCAAAGCTTCCCGTAGCTCGTAATTGCTTTCCTCAGATTTGTCCCGATGCTTGCCACGTGTGCAAGGCTACATGCTACGAACTAGATTCAAGCGGATTTCAAACAAGAAGAGTGAAGGAAGAAGTTTTACAAAATCCTGACCGTGAAAACCTCCTTGCCGGAGATTTTCTAGCAGCTCTGGATCGTGCTATTCTCCCTCCACGGTTTCTCCTGAACTGCTTTTAAATAAAGAGCATTCGGGGACCAACCAGCTGCGTACGCATGAAGATAAGGCCTTGAACTCATTTTGATATCATGACAACTCTCATGGAGCCTATATTTCGAGGAGGATAATTTTGTGAACGTATTAGAGCACGGACGTTATGCTACAAAGAAAACGTTTCTACGCGTTTAATGCATATGCTGAAAGTCGAAGTTACTTAAGTCAATCTTTGACGTGTCAGCAAGAGCCTCCGTTGATGACATGTAAGCCTTGTGGTTAAGAGTTTTGATCGTGACCTTCGTACGTTAATGGTTCTCTGAGACTTTGCTTAGAAAAATGAGACTTCGTTACTTTGACGATCCTTTCAGATCGCAAGCACACGTTTCAAAACGTATTCTTAGAATATAGCATTCGGTTCTTCACCCAATTGCAACTGCTTAGAATTTTGTTCTTAGTTTTAGTTTAGACATTCCGTGCTTGCCTCAATTGAATAACCACTTAATTCCTTAAACACCTACAAGATTTTATTCAAATCTGTCTAAACCCGTTCGTTGCTAGCAATTTAGGAAACCATTGCAAATTATGAAAGCAATTTATTCCGAAATTCCAGAAAAATTCAGAAAATTATAGCATGAGTTATGTAGTGGCTTTTGCAATGTGTGCGTGTGTTCATTCGATTGGTACAGTCGACAGCTTCGACGCAGTTGCGCGCATGATTCTCTTCTGCCCTGTCGCATCGGCGTCAGTCAGAAACTCATATTCGGCTTGCATGGTCATGGTTGCACTACCTTTAAAGCACTTATGCACGACAGAAATGTCTGTTTTATGTGGTCGTAAGGCCTCGATACCTGCAGTAATCCGGGAGTGCAGGGCTTGTTGCAAGTGCAAGAATTTCGACCTCCAACCTTCGTATAGCGAATACGAAGATCAGTTATTTTCAGGACCATCCACGAACGCCGTGTATGTGAGAATAAATTTCACTGCGAAAGGCAGAAGATATCTCCTTGATTGAGTGGGAAGATTTGCAGAATGGAAAATGCGAAACTGCGTGTACAGCGCTACCGCGAGGCTTGCAAGAGACTGGAGAAATTAGAAGTGCTTGAAGAACTCTTTAGGAGAGGTGACTGCAAGTTGTCCAAAGATGACCGTGCTTCAAGTAAGGAAGCAGACGACGACGTCCTGTTGCGACTGTCAGAGGACGAGAGCGAAACAAGGTTCAACTCGACACTCACTACCCTTCTCGAGGAGAACTCTTGGAAGCTTGTGTGCACCAGATCCGGAAAATATCGCGTTCAGTTCAAGTCTAGCCTGACGCACGGGGAACGAATAAATATATTGGAGATTGTTTTGGAAGATATAAGGGAGCGTTACTTCGACTTGAGAACAGAATACATGAAAATAAGAAGAAAACTTACAAGAAATAGGAACAGAAAAGAAGGAAGATAATTGGGGTTGCTTTTTCGTTCTTGCGCTGCAGTTCTGACAAATTTCAATAAAACTTCAAGGATAAATGAACTGTGCATAAATAACTGAAATGTTAAAGCGTTTGAAGAGAGGACGCTCAACAGAATCATCCCAAGCCACCATCTCCCGGAAACATCGCTTTTGAGATTATGCCCAATGCCAGCACCATTAGCTTGAGTGTCAAGCTCGTGGCCCTAATTTGCGCGTAGACGTCTATGTATCTCCGATAAGGAGCTGGCGTGCTTGATTTGTGACGTTGTCGATTAGGAAGCATTAATCTGCGCGATGAGGCTTCGCTGACAAACCTCGCATCAAATCTGAGCGCAGTTGGCAGCATCGGGGTAGTCGCTGAATTGCCGAGAGGAGGCCTCTGTTTATGAGCTTCGAAGTTAAGAAGTATGTTAAGCAACCCTGTTATTTCAGCCCTCTGCCTGTAGATATTACTGAAATCATAGTGATAAAGCGTCAGATTTAGATATGGCTATGTCGGGCGACAATATTTCAGATGCAGTAAGAATAGACATCAGTGCTACGAAGCCGGACTTGGTGCACCAACTTATTAGGGTCGCCGTCGCAGAGAACGATGCGACTCTTCTTCGTTTCATTTTAAGAAACAGCTGGAACTTGGAGAGAATTTTCCACAGAACTGACGTCGAGGGAAACACGTTTTTGCACCAGGCGACCTGGAGGAACCATGCAGAAGTGGCGCGGGTTCTTATCGAGAACTCAATCGACTTGAACTGCAAAGAGATCGGTGGTGCCACGTGCCTTCACATTGCAGCCGCCCGGGGATACAGTCGCATTCTAGCTCTCTTAATAGAAGCCAATGCAGATCCTCTTGTCCAGGACGCTGATGGACGACGGCCACTCGATTTAGCACTTGAGGAGCAAGATCGAGAACTTTTGCGAACTTATACTTTGAAGTGCTCGGAGACTAGGTTCATACTCAATATGACAGTATGGAGGGATAAACCTCCTCAATTTGAACGTGCAAACAATTTTAACAGCGGCAAAGCAATCATAAACATGCAAGAAGCTTCTTCAAGGTCGAGCATGGACTTTAAAAATCCAAGAACCGATGTCACTCAAAAAGAGCTTAGCCGTGCAGATTCTGGTATAGCATCGGATGCGGAAAGTGACTTATCAAGAACGAGTATTTCTTCGTCTTCTACTGCAGGAAGCGAAATGAAGCCCCCGAAACTTAGCAGCAAAAGTTTCAGTGTCAGAGACATATCTGCGGTGTTTCCGGAAAAAAAATTGATCTCGAATCATTTAGCTAGGAGAGTGACCGACCGTCAACATTTTGTAAGGGACTTGTCCAGCGGAGACGGAGTTACTGTTCCGCCATTGAACTATCAGAAAGTTCGTCGTGCTAAAAGCTTCAATTTCTTAGCTGACGTCAAGAAATCGGAGCAGACCGAGCAGAAGGGTACGAAACGCTTTTTATATCGCGGAATAGCGATACCAACTTTGATAGAGAGCTACCTTTAGCGTTATTATTGAAATGTATAAGCACTCGTTCGGGTTAAACAACTTTAGCAGTTGTTTTTGTACACTGTTAATAGTGTATAGTTGTTTTTGTGCACTGTTTATAGTGTATAGTCGGGCCCTGACTGAAATGGGTCGCTGTCTCGTGCTTTGGGATAGCTTTAAAATCCTCGATATGGTCTCTGGCGTGCATCTCTTGTATGTAACGGCTTGTAATTTTGATTTATTTATTTATTTATTTTTTTTTTTCATTTTTAAAAGACTTTCTCTTAAGTGTTCATTTTTGTCGCGTTTTGTCGACTGAAGTGTCTGCGGTGTTGCTAAAGACCTTCATGGTCAATTTTATCATCACAACAAAGAATTTTCTTGACCACTTTTCTTGCCACAAATGGGTTTCGCAACCTCCAACAAGGATCAGCGAGCGATTCCGCAGTGACGGTCACTCCTCTCAAAACTCGATTAAGATAGATTACGATAATACATTGCGACCACGAGGTTGTTTGTATTCGCACATTCGCTTAGCATGGCTTCTTACCTTCCGTGTCCGGAAGTTCTTTGGATAGGCCGCAAACATCAAAATAGAAAAGTGAGTCTTGCGTTCGCCGGGATTTTGCAATCTCAGTTCACCGGAGCTGCGGTAGAACGATGGTAGAAATTGCTCGTTTCCGAACTGCCACACGATAACACCTTGCAAAGACCAACGCTTGCTTTGCTTTGTTTATTGTTGCCAGGCTCAAGAGTTCCGTGCGGATGAGATATCGGGGTACCTTAGGCAAACGGTAGAGCCCAACTACAACACAAACCCTTGGTTTGAACGCTAAAACGGCAGCCAGCAGCTATGAAAGTTCTGCCTTTCTACAGAGGACTTACCATTCTCCTTTCTTTCTTACACAAGAACAGCCAACTGATAAAAAATATGTAAATCCAGAAGTACATAACAAGGCACGTTGCAACTAGTCTTGGAAATAATATAATAATTTTAAGGCATCGTTCTCACAGAAGTCAATTTTTGCCTTTTCATGGAGCACCATCAATGATGGCATCGAAAGACAATCTTTGTTAGTGCTACGTTAGATTGGACTTACAACCGCCCTTTGATAAAAGACGACCCTTATGTGGATGTTTAAATGGATTGCTGTTGCGAGAACACTGTGATTTTTGAACACCCACATACACACGTTCACAAACCATATACGTGTGTGCGTTCGCGTGTGTTTTATTAACTAAAGAGTTAATGAACGACTAAAATACTGCAAGTCACTTGACGCATAAAAATTTGAGAGTTTAACTCAACCGATAATTTAAGCTTTGTCTTGCGGATTCTGGAATGGCATTTGAAGCTAGTTCTATCGCGCACGGTCCATTACAAATGGCGGGCTGGCTGTGAAGTCAGCTGAAGCACGCTCGTTGGTTGATGTCGAAATAACGTTAGCTGGCCAACTCGTCCATGCAACTGAACAAAGCCTTGGTCGGTCAGATTACGCTAAAATCTTATCTCAGTGAAACCCACTCCAAGTAGCCCCCGCAACGATTATTAATGACGTTACCTTAGCAGGGTGCCAAGCAATTCCGTAACTTCTTGTATTGAAGGTGTTAATACTCCGATTCAAATCAAATGCAATGTGATCGTAGAGAAACTTTCCCTCCCGCGTTATAAGCCTACTGTTATAACATGAAGACTTGATAACAATGTGCGGGTTTAATGTTATGCACAGAACTACCCAGTGTGCAAGTTCGGTCGAGTCGACATCGCAGCGACGTCGTAGGGACGTCTTTTTGCGTCATTTTGACGTTTGGTCGATTTGCGACAACTTCAACGTCGCAGCGACGTCTCTTTCGTCGCAGGTCGCACTGCAACGTTGCAGCAATTCAACAGCAATTTTTACTTGAAAACCCGGGGCTCCTAATTCACCTTTTGCTGTTTGGAGCTTCTCAGGCGGCTTTCATCGGCTGGCAGGATCTTCATGCTCGACGGGGCAATAATGGTCCTAGTAAATGTTGATCTAGAATTCGAAGTTCAAAGTAACAATTTTACATTTTTTGTAAATGTTTGTCAGTTATTTATAGCTTCAGATGAAAATTCTTTAAACAGAGCTGCGGCAGGACTTTTGCTGGTTCTGCTGAAAGGTAAGCACTCGAATGCTTGTTTTCGTGAATCTTGGGAAAAAAGGCGCTCCTATCCGAATCTTTGCAGGCTGAAATGACTCAGTGCTGTGTGTGGCAGGGAATTCAAAATAAAGCAAGCTTTCGTTTTCAACGCAAATCGAGCAAGCAATACGGTCAACTTCATGAACTACTTAAGTGCTCTAAAATCAAGAGCATGCCAATCTTAGCTTGCTCATGCATACGCACAAGAGCACTCTTAATGCATCTGATTATGAATTGGAGCCACCATTGCAAGTAACGCGAATAACGATATCCTGCTTAATTATTATTATAGCTTTGGTATGTTTGGAGTTAACATAATAATATTTATGCGGAAATTTCCTAGCGCTTCTTTGCTTTACTTTAAGTTTTAGAGTTCAATGCATTGAATATATTTTAAATAATAATAGTTTGTAGTTTCATAAGTTCTTTGTAAGTCATTAACTGTTCAAAAACGGTTACCAGTTTTGTTTTCCTTAGCAGTCACACCAAATAGGAGTATTCTGCTTTTATTCGAACAGTTCATTTAAGATCCTGCTACATTTAGGAAACCATGCTTTACTTATATATAGGTCTGTGCACATGCTTTCTCTCGCATGGCCTGTTTGCAAGTTCCAGCGACGTTGTTTTTCTGATTAACAAACCTGTATTGCCCTGGTTTATTAGAACCCAGTAAATTGGCACTCTACTGCATCACGATCTTGACATCCAAAAAATATAAACATGATATTATTTTTAGCTGTTTGTTAATTCAAGTTGAAGCCTAAACTGCGCAGATAATGCATGCAATGTAGAATCTACTGTGATTTGAGCTGCTGAGTGTTTTTTTTTCTTTTGGCTACGGGTTTCGATGATATTTCGGCTTAGACTTGCAGATTACGTGTGTGGAGATGGGCGATATTAATTCCAACATAGGCGTGGCTCACCTGTGGAATGACGGCCTGCATCTGCTTGAATCTGGCGAAGCTTTAATGGCCAATAATTTCATCCTCCATTTAAATTTCTTCTTTTCAGGCGCGGCGTCAGAAAATTTGTGCCTTGACGATCAAAAGCCAGATCTTAAGGGTTCTTGTCATTTAAATAACTTTTCTAGTGTTGTTTTCTTGTGTTATGTTTTATCCTGTCTAACACTCTTACATCAAGGTATGTGAATTTTGACTACAGTAGGGGTAATCCTGATTCTAATTTCGATGATCGGATTAATACGGAGATAACTTCGGGCCTTGCTAACACCATTTCGGATGTTCCCTCCGTTTTCGATTGTTTGTCGGAAAACGAAGGGGAACATGATGACGAAACTAATCTAAGAAACTTACGCATTTGATATCCCTCGAATCCCATAATTGGATATCTGAATATTAAAAGTCTTAGAAACAAAATGGTTGATCTAAGACAAATTATGAATAAAACCCTACCCGATGTTTTAGCTATCAGCGAAACAAAATTAGACAATAGCTTACCTTCGGCTCAATTTGCCGTGAGTGATTATTATAACCGGCTAAGGTAGGACCGAGATAAGTATGGTGGTGATTTGATTGTGTATATAAGAAAAGGTGTTGTTTTCAAAGCTTCTTCTGATTTAGAGCCATCCCAATTTTCAGAAAGGTTAGGTTTTGAGGTTTCCGTTCAAAGAAAAAAATGGCTCATACTCGTCGTCTACCGACCACCTAAAATGATCAAGCGGATGCGCTCCTTGACGAGCTCTCAAATTGCTTAAGCAAAGCAATTGACAAATATAACAACATAATATTGACACAGGAAAATGGACGAAGTTAAGATCTCAGAGATATCTTCTTTCTGTGACATTTTCGGTTTGTCCAACCTCATCAAACAAAATACTTGCACTACGACTAGGTCTAGGTCATCCATTGACGTGATACTCACAAATAAGCCCAAGAGCTTCCAAGAATCGTCTACTTTGTCCATAGGCTTAAGTGACTACCATAAATCTTGCACACAGCTAGAGCTTGTTTCTTGCTGCCTATTTCGATGGAGATCAAGGAGCTTCAGAGGAGCCATGACCTGGTGGCTCAAGTTTATCGCACGGTCTAAATCACCTAAAATAGCTCCTTCATGCAGGCTGAACTTGAGCTTCTTCTGCAACCACCTTACTTGACTGTAATCATGCGAACAATTGACTTTTTGCTGCGATTTTTACACAGCCATCACTGCCTGTATATTCGGACGTATTCTTCTAATCTATAACCAGATAGCCTGACATCTGAGTCCACCTCAAGCTGCGATGCAACAAGGAGATTTCCCAATGACCGTTGCCTCGATGAACTAGTGCAGTTTGCCCTAGTTGGACAACTATTGGCATGGAGTTCTGTGCCAGCTACAGACTCGTTGTGGTCATGTTCGCTGTTTACCTCCGTCGGCCGTTGCTAAAGGAGCCGGCCTACTATTCAGGCCGCTGGTAGATCGGGGCTCCGCCTCCAGCTCGATAAAAATTTATGCTTTCGACCTATTGAGCATGTGGCGATGTCTACAAATGCAAAAATGCAAATATTTTACCAGCGCAGAAGTGGTCATTCTCCTCTGTCCAGAACCATCTAATAGCGAAGGCTTAAAGGAGATTGAAAAGTGCAGGAACGTCTAGTGATGTACGAGAAGCCTGTAGCCGTTTCCTTAAACTAAGTAAATACTAAGTAAAAAGTTACAAGGCAGCTATATTTTCAATGTTCAACGCTGATGTATTAAGCTATTTACATCTTATCGTGTAAGCGCTGTGAGGAGTTCTCAGCTGTCGGTTTAGCATGACTTAAACATCTCAGGTCGTGGGCGTGCATATCTTCAGGGGACAAGATTTGTAATCCCCACCTGCCATGCTTGGAGACTGGATTTTAAAAGTGCATTCAGATTTAATATTTCAGTTATCGTTGTATTACGCCAACCAAACGCGCAAGCTGGCATAATGGAAAAATTCCCGAAAACTCAATTGCGAATGAATGATAATGTCCCGGTCTTTGTAGATGAGACACAAATTTAGCTAATGTGGTTGATGCAGATGTTCAACTCTGTAGTTGATACGTGCGCTTGCTCAAAAAAATAAGCTGTTATCGCAGATGAGGAGGTTTTCGGCCATCCCAAGATTCTCAAAAAGATTCGGCTAAAAGCTCGCGGCAGCGTAAAAACGTTTAGCTTACTTGCAATCGTGAACGTTTACACGCGCATCTCGCAAGCGCCTTTATTCTGTGGTTAGGCTTTTTGGGACTGAACTTCGTCAGCATTGCTGATGCATAAGCCGTTGTCCTGCAATCCTGTTTAAGCATGTAGTTCGGCCACCCATTGCGGAACTTTTTCCTGATTAGTTGACGCCAGTTGTTTGGACAATGTTTCATCCTGAATACAGGAATCGTGAACAGTGAAGAACAGTGCCTATGACTATGATTGCTGCAATCGCTTGAGCCCAGCCGGGATATGCGATTTTTTTCGTCCACTCTTTTGGTCCTCCGTTTCGCTAAGAGGAAAAATTTTAGATGCTTAGAAACAGCTTAGATGTTTCGCGCGCAAGTATATGTTCAACTGCGTTTACTAGGAAATACAATCAAGAAAGAATTTCAGAGAACATGCTTAGAACTGTCAAGGGCCTTAACTATATCCAGTAAGCGTGAGCAGCGATAGAGTAGTTATATATAAATCTGGTGATGCCAAATACTGTAGCAACTATCGCCCCATATCTCTTTTGTCTAACCTAAGTAAGGTTTTAGAGAAAGCCATGCATTCACGTGTCGCTGCTTACCTAGAAAAGTTTAAGTTAATTTATGATTTGCAATTCGGGTTCCGAAAACATCATTCTTCTAGTCACGCTCTAATAAATTTTGTCAGTACCGTCAGTGATGTTCTAGACCGTGGTGACTTTGCATGTGGTGTGTTTTTAGATTTGCA
>QQSS02175888.1:0-14995 GCA_003687565.2 Craspedacusta sowerbii | reverse complement strand
AGGTTGTGCTCATTAGTTGAGTCGGAGGTCATTAGTTTGTCGCTCATCCATGGTGTCGCTCATCCATGGGTACGCGGCGCTCAAATACTAATTCTTAATTGGTTCAAGATGGGCTGGGGCTGAATCGGCTGCTGACCAAATAGCCGAGGCAGTTGACAATGCTCTGCTAAAATGGCTTTGAAAATTTTAGGCTTCTCTGCTTTGCAACATTCGCGGTCCCATTGTGGACGCTCATTAGTTACAAACAATAAAAGTCGCCAGCGATGCCGGAGAACTTCTGATCAGCGGCTAAATCGTCCCCAAAGTTGCCACAAGCTGCTGCTGATGTGGTGGATGATTGTGATGTCTCCTTCTCATCTACCGCAGAGGATAAAGTTCGGTCTTAGTCACGTAGAAAGGTCTTATCTGCCACAAAGGTGATGATGACAAAACCGCCCGCCGTGGATTGAAAGAGCATTGCGGCAAATTCGTCCCTGCATCGAACATCAGCCTCCTCGTTGAGGCTGCTTCACGCCGGTCAACCAGATAGCTGCCCTTTGCTCGGCGGTTTTTTTTTTCCAACGCAGATGGCCAAAACGCCATCCGATGAGTAAAATTGCGACCACATTCTCCTCCGACTCTGTTTTATGAGCGCTTTGCTGGATTGTGCTAATTTGCAGGGTGCTAAGTACCTTGCTCTGAAATAGTTGCTGCTATGTCAGTTGGCGTTACATTGGCTACTTACCCTGGAAACTAACCAGACGCCCCTCTTGCATAAAAAGATCCCAATTCGCAACGAAGGCCATGAGGCCGCAAATATAAGGTGGTGTACAAGTGTGCACTCGGCTAAGTTTACATGTACGCGTTTTTCTTCGCTTTTCAATGCGCAAGTGTTGTAACTTGGATCTGTTGTGTAACATTATTTTGCAGCATAATTCCTTTGTTTGAAATGTAGCCTTTGCTTTGCCTTTAAACATCTCTAATTTTATGCAAATTAAGTTTAACGGCATAGAGGATTGGTGTTATGTGTGGATTACTTATGGAATATTAATGGTCATGAGATGCGCATGTCCAGCATGTCGCCTTTTTCGGTAATTATTAGTTTTATTTTGTCATGTCTAACCACTCGTTTGTCTTTTGTCGTTCGTAGGCAATTATGGCGAGTTGTGTGTGCCTAAGTTAAAGTCGCCTGACCAGCGTCGAGAAGCTTTGTTTGATGCTGCAAAGAAAGGTAAGTTCACTTGTCGGTGTAAAACGGTTAATGCACTAAGCACTGGCCTTCCTACCTAGCAAGAGAGTGACTAGCTAGCGTGCTGCGAGCAAGTTTGTTTTTGCGTTCATAATTTGTTGAGCTTTGAGATTTTCCATTTGAGCGTTAGGCCATGTATGAGAAAACTTTTGATCTCCATTATCGTGGAGATTTCTTAAAAAGCATCATGCCATTCCATGTGGTGAACTGTAGCAGAACATCGAGTTGCTAGGTGCCTGCACTGATTTGAAATATATTGACCATGAACCTTATGCATTTAAACTTTCAAGAATAAGTACACTGCATGTAGCTGGTACCCAAATTTTATAGACGTTCCCATTCACAATTTCGACTACAAATTAATAAAAGACCATGACTGTTAAAGGACAGTGAAATTCCCATGCAAGAACTTTACCAATAAAGTATAGGCACAACATTGTGTGACATCTTCCCTCAGTATCGCGTCTTTGGTAAATAGGAACTATCCAAAATTTAAAACCATGTTGTCGATAAAACTAATTAAAATGCAGTGAGTATGCAAGGTTCTACAAAGGGAGAGTCATTCTCGTTGGTGTGGCTGCGACGGCAAATCAAAGCGAAATTTGCATCGAGGCGTCGTAGGAAACCTTCTCCTGCCCGAGCACCCGGATACCTACATATTTTTTTGTTAGTACTGTCAAAGTACTGCCACTGCTGTCTAAGCTAGTTCTGACTCGCTTCTCGGGCAGCTATGTAAATTTTTGTCTAGAGTTTGCGGCTTCCTGCTTCCCATGTCGACAACAAGCTTGCGACCGTTTGAATGCACGCACTCCCGCGCAAGTAGACGCTGTTCAGCGACCGCATACATTGAGGAAGCTACAACCCCATTACACCACACTACAGTGCGGTACAGTACAGTGCAGTATTATAAACATACTAGACCAAATTACTGTTCCGTCCTGCACTGTACTGTCCTGCACTGTGCTGCCCTGCACTGCACTGTCATGCTCTCTGCTGTGCTGTATTGTAATGTAATGTACTGTGCTGTGCTGTACTTGTCGCACAACCAGCGGCAGTGCTCAACTTATAATTCTGAGTCTACGTACTCAGGAGCTCCCCGTAATAAACTCCCCTCCCATCTACCCAACAACACTCTTGAGTTTCTCAGCCCTAAACCCGCCTGTAAGGGGCGTTCTAGACCACACCCAAGGTTCACACAAGAAGATAACTCCTTACCTTCGTCTTACGACCTTTCTTCTGTGCGGCTATTTGAAGGCTAATCCATATTCACAATCACCACAGTTAAAAACACAAATATTTTACAAAGATATCCTTTTTGGCTAGCTTCAAGGCCCCCGATAGTCGGAAATGATCTTCCGCTCCTAATCCGCACCGCCACGGGGCTTCCCCTAGGGACACCGCGCTTCCTTTCCGCCACAGTACTGTACTGTAATGTACTGTACTGTACTGTACTATACTGTACTGTACTGTACTGTACTGTACTATACTGTACTGTACTGTACTGTACTGTACTGTACTGTACTGTACTGTACTGTACTGTACTGTACTGTACTTTAATCTACTGTACTGTACTGAACTGTACTGTAATGTACTTTAATCTACTGTACTGTACTGAACTGTACTGTAATGTACTTTAATGTACTGTACTGTAATGTACTGTACTGTACTGTGCTGTGCTGTGCTGTGCTGTACTGTACTGTACGGTCCTTGTACTGTACTGTACTGTGCTGTACTGTGATGAACTGTATTATACTGTACTGTACTATAGCAGCAGCCTTACAGATTTTACTAATGTGCTGGTCAAAACTCAATTTGCTGTCTATTGTTAACCCTAGGAGCGTCACCCAGTTTTCAGTCAATATTTCGATGCCTTTGATGCGCAGGTCATTTCTAGAGGTGTCATTTCTATCTTTGGTTATAAAGATTGCGTTGAATTTTTCAGGGTTGGCGATCATGTCATTTGAGATTGACGAGTCGATGGCGATGTTGGACTCGTCCTCTAAGATTTTTTTTAGATCGTCAATGTTGCATGCTTGTGCTGGTAGCGTATTGTCGTCTGCAAAACCGTGTATGTCGGCCTTTTCAATGAGTAATGCGAGGTCATTTATGAATATGTTTAAAAAAAAGGTCTAAGATGGAGCCTTGAGGTACTCCCGAGAAAATCTGTTGGTATGCACTGTATTTGCCCTCTATGCGAACAGCTTGTTCTCGTCCCTTTAAGTACGAGTGGATGTAAGCCAGTGCGTCGATGTTTAGTCCGTACGCCACAAGTTTTGCTATTAAAAGATCATGTGGTATGCAGTCAAATGCTTTTGACAGATCCATCATTACAGCGCCAACTACGTAATTGTTGTCGTGGTTTTTTATCCAAGTTTCTAACATTCGAATTAAAACATGCTGACTATTATATTTATTTATTTATGCTGAATTAAAAACTGGCTTTTTTTTTTCTATATATGGTGCTATTTGAAATTTTTAACGACTCTGAAGTTAAAGGATTTGCCTTCTAGCGACATATTTTCAGCTTTTATTTTAAGTATACTTGGGTGAGCCGCATAAATTTCCTGTATGTGTTTTACAAGCTCTTTTGGATCATCGGATAAAAATTCTGCAGAACAGTCTTTAGGCTTACGACCAGAGCTGTGCTATACCATGTTTATATAGTAGTTATTTCTAACCTTCTTTTAATTTTGTATGTTTTCTGGCGTGGGATTGGCATTTTTGCGTTTCTCCAACCTGGATCTGTTCATGATTGCCTTTCTTAGGTCCCTAGACATAAATGGAGCCTGGTTTCCCCTAACTGTTTTCTTTTTTTTAAAGGCGCGTGCATATTTGCAATTTTTGTTATTTTGTCTCCCAAATGTTCATAAAAATGATTTGCATCAAGCGTGTTATCGAAACTGATGGCAGAGATATCAGAAAGATATTTATTTGCATTAAAGGTTTTTATAACTCCTACACGTAATTTGCTTCGACTTTTGACGTGCAATGCGTGATTTCATACTTGTGACAGTAAGTTTATGGTAGTCACTTAAGCCTATGAACAAAGCCGACGAGTTTTGGAAGCTCTTGGGCCTATTTGTGAGTAGCACATCAATGGATGACCTAGACCTAGTCGTAGTGCAAGTATGTTCTTTGATGAGGTTGGACAAAACCAAAATGTCACAGAAAGAAGATATCTTTGAAATCGTATCTTCGTCCATGTTTTCTGTCTCGATATTGATATCTCCCATAGCTATTGTGTCGTTATATTTGTCAATTGCGTTGCTTAAGCAAATTGAGAGCTCCTCAAAGAACGCGTCCGCTTGATCATTTTTGGGTGGTCTGTAGACGGCGAGTATGAGCCATTTTTTTCTTTGAACGGAAACCTCAAGACCTAATCCTTCTGAAAATTGGGATGGCTCTAAATCAGAAATAGCTTTGAAAGCAACAACTTTTCTTGTATGCACAATCAAACCACCACCATACTTATCTCTGTCCTCTGTCTTTAACGGGTTATAATAATCACTCACAGCAAATTGAGCCGAAGGGAAGCTATTTTGTTTCACTGATAGCTAAAACATCGGGTAGGGTTTCATTCACATTGTCCTGTGTGCTGTACTTTCTGCACTGCACTGTACTGTTCTTTTGCTAATTGCACTGTACGGTACTGTAGTGCTGTCAGGAATTGTACTGTCCTGCACTGTACTATGCTGTACTGCGCTGTGCTGTACTGTCCTGTGCTGGCTGCGCTATGCTGAACTGCACTGCCATGCTGTACTTCAATTTTTTTGTAGGTCATGATCATGCCTTAATAACAATTCTGGACGTGGACAACAATATCAGTTGCGTTGGTCAGTGCTTTGACAGGAAAGCAATAGGCCTCGTAATACTCACTGATTATGATTATGCACTTCAATATAGATCTTTTTTCGGTAAAGCGTTCTTTTGCAGTAGCTTAAGATATTAATAATGACGATTTGATGTGCACAAGGCTGATGCTTTCTTAAGTCTCTATCTACAAGCTTGAAGAGCTTAGACTGGACTCGATTTTTCAGCAAACGTCAAATGTCCATTTTCTGTTGCACGTTGGTTGGTTGTCCAGTGTAAGTGCAAGTAGTTCAATTGTGCTACAATGCCTTCATGCTACTTTTTATGTAATCCCTTCCCCTCTATTAGAAGTGTGGCGCTTTGCCTGCCTTCTTTAACCTGTTTTCTTGATATTTCTTCTATTTGCATCTTTCTTTTGGTTGTCAAACGACCTAACATTACGGTGACACCATTGAACCAGTTAGCTATATCTATTGAGGAGGTCCCTAGGAAGCACGGATCTGTTATAGGGACCTTATTACTGATCTCTTGCATTGAATGTGGTAATTTGCCTTCATTTATGTGCTGATTTAATAGTCTCATTTACTTTGCGTTGCTGGAGTGAATAAACCTTCTTGTTAGTGTTCTTGTTCTTTCACCTTACTCGCAGTTGTTTCATAACCATAATAATCTTGATGTGCGTGTTTGATTGTCTTTTCGATATAAGGAATCACGTTCTTAGAGAATCTTCTTTTTCCAGATGAGCTTCACTGCACTCCTTTGCATTATGCTGCCGAAGGCGGACATATTGCATCTGTTGCTTTGCTGCTGGTAAGATCCGTAAGTCATTGTTCAGCATAGCAGAGCTCGAATTTCTTTTCTGAGCACAACACCATGCTTTACCTTTATAAGCAACGAGATATTTTGGGTAGGGCACAAAGACCGTATACAATAGTTTGTCCTACAAGCAGGTCAATCTAGAATAACTCAAGTTCATGAAGTGAAGAACATAACTGAATGACATAATGAACTCGCTTTATCTACTTCAATTTATAATGGTGAACGAGCTATCTGACACGTGATCTGACTAATTTCCACACATTTATTTAAAGCTTAAGCGCAGACTAACTAATTGACGCAGTGACACAATTTCACGTGAAATATCTGGAGAATGCTGTCAACTGTCGGAGCTATCCTTGGTTCCTATTGAGATCACGCCGGCTATGGCTGTTGTTTATAAGGCTCTCTTTGAAGTTCACCAAGTGTTGGTGGCATGCTGTGGTGGGATGATAGTGAGAAAAAAGCTAAATGGGGTCTTTTTACATCAAAAAGAGTGCCTACCAAACCTGTCACTTAAGCGACGACCGTGCATTAAAAAATTTGTCGTAATTGTCGTTTGTCTTCGCTTCACGGCTACATGGGCCTTGCCCGAGTGGACAAAGTGAATGCACGTACCAGCCACAGGAATGAAGAGAAGTCTTGAGATTTGGTCAGACGCAGTTTTAATAGATCGAAGCCTTGAGAAAAATTTACGCATGGAAAGTTGCGTAGCAGTCAAAAAATAGGAATTTGCATTTGCTAACGTGCTAGTCACTGAAAAGCCACTCAAATTCGACGTCAGAAGTAAATTCGTGGCTTTTTGCTTGTCACTTGTTTTTTGCTTGTGACTTGCAATTCAGAGGTTGATAAACGAACTGCGTAACAGATTGTCTTGCAACCAGCGCAAGCATGAAGCTTGGTTGCTGCGGACTTTTGTCAGACATGACTGATGATTTTTGTGGCGCTACAGAAAGCTTGAGTTGTTCTGCTGATGTCATGTAATAGGTATGTTGATTTTGGGCATTGTTTAAGGTGGTGGCTGCAATGATGGATGCGGTGTTTGTGCTCTGTCGTAGGAGCGAGGCGCAAACATTGCAGCGAGGAACAAGGTAGGTTTTAATGTTTTGCGTATATTATAAAAGATTCTGTTGTGTACCGTCCGGAATATCCGTTAATCAGTTCCGAGCCTGGGAGACACTTGATTCTACTTATTGTGTTGTGACTGGCTGGCGGTTATCCGTGGCATGCATTTCTCGTCCTACTTTCGACTTTGTGGTAAGGCAAATCGTTGCTGGTGATAAAACTGCTGATCATGATATAAAATGCAATGCATCTGCGAGGATATTCTTTTATTCGCCGTGTTTTGAAGGTTGTTTGGAAGATTCGCAGCATCGCGTAAATTTGCCTAGGAATGTGTCTAGTCTTTTCTCTGATATAAGCTTGTTTTTGGACCTGTTAGGCTGCAGGTGTGTCCGATGAGTGTAAGGTTTTATGTGGGGATACCAATCAAGTCTTTAGCACTTCTCCGATTGAATTCAGCTTTTGCATTCTTTCTCTCTATCGATATTAGAGTTCCTAGCTATGATATGAAAATAATTATTTCTATATTTTTTTTTTAGCTTGGATGGACGCCATTGCATTCCCTAGCTTGGTATGAGTGTGTTTCTGTTTTTCTACCGATTTAGTATTTTTAGATAGCTTGTATTCTCCCTTGAACGCAGTTAAAACGTGAGGCCTCATTCGCCTGGTAATGAAACAAGAACATTCTAATTTAGTGCGGGCAAGACGTCTTCGCACGTTGAATGTGCAGAGTTATTATTAGAGGTAGGCCTGTTGTGTTTATGGAAACATTTCATGGTCGTATCGGCTCTTTTTTTTATTTGAAGTTTATCGAAGAATTTCCGCCTAGTTATTTATGTTTGATCAGTTTTGTGCGACCCTGGCTCACTTAAAATCTATTAAATTGAGGATCCAACAAACGGGATTGTTTGAACTGAGTTTAATTTGTATGCACCTTTGCGATGCTGAGATGAGGAGGAATTAAGTGCATAGTGGAAATAGGAGCTCTCCGTTCTCCGAAGCTATCAGCCATTTGTGTGGGTATCGCTGGTTATAACCTACAACCCCTTATATTGGATCCAAACACTAAGATCACAAAGCCTTATCCTTAATATATTTACCAACGTGACTATATCCGCAAATGGTAGTATAACTTTATTCACCATTTTCACTGACTAATTCATAGAACGTAAAATCAGCCAAGACAAACCCTACATACTATCGGTCTTGTATGCATGTATGTAGGTACGTGTATGGGTTCATGTATACATGCTTCACGTTTGCTGGTGAAGTATATGTCTTTCAGCTTGTATTTGTGCTTTGAGTTCATTTCGGCTTGCGCTTTGTTTATATATGTGTTTCTTGTAAGGATCATGATTTGCTCTTTGCACGGCATGCCTGGAAGGTTGTCTCTACTCGAAGAATTCGACTGGGATGTCCTCTCGTGTCGGCTCATTTTAAGCCTTAATCTATTACTTGATAGTGTTCTGCGGGCGCAATCAAATAGTAATTTTCCGTTTTCTATTGAACTGCATCAGATTTTAATACCTCCTGCAGCCTGTTCATTAGCTTTTACGTGGAGTCCACTTCCTATATGTTGGTCTAAAAAACTGTTTTCTAGATAAAGCACGTTTGGCGAGCCGGGGTTTTACTTTAGGCACCTTCTCCTAATTAAGCCATGCAAAGTTAACGCTTGTGGCATAAAGGTCTGACTTCTATCGATGTATCACAGTAATCCTATTGTGGAAAACGAGATACGTTCGCGAAAGATTTTTTTAAGCTGCACCATGGTCCGTTTATATTACGGGTCAAGTTTCTGATTGCTGCCTTTTGAAGTGTGTAAGTGCTATGTATTGATTTATGTAAATTTGCTTGGCGTACATAAATTTAATCCTGAATCGACGAGTTTGCATTTTGTTTTCTGGCCGGAAGTGTGTGGTCTATAGTACATTAATGTGTGAATCGTTATTTTACCGCTTGTTTGGTGACAGTAATATTTCTGCTAGGTGGGCTCCGATATTCTTGCTGAAAGTAACTTGTTAGAAACACCTGCTGATCTGGCGGAAAAGTGCAAGGCTACGCAGGAATTGACTCTACTTCTCAAATCCGCCGAAGGTATTCGAAACATCTGTTTCCTATGACGCTCCGACGTTCTAGCGTGTCAGTGACTCGGGCATGTACTGTTTTAGTACAAATTTCTATGATGAAGAAAGTAGAATGGTGCTTGAGTAGTTATGCGTCTCGCCCTTTATTTGACTGCGAGGATAGTCCTATTTTCTAACCTGCAACATGCACAATTATGCGTCTGAGAAGTGGCCACAAAATAGTTGCCTCTTTCTAATTTTTAGCCGTTCACGTTTATGCTTTGCGACGTATCCTTGGAAATGTCTTTGCCGAGCGCATTTGTTAAGATTTTCTGCTCTGGTTAGATAAGATCCAGCTAAAATCCAAGAAGCAGAGAGGCTTGATATGTTTGAATTAACGTTCGGAGACCATTGGTTGAATCATGGTTAGATTCTGGTTCTTAGAATCTTAGAGTCGAGGAAGTGCCAACCATACGATGACGTTAATGCGGCCAGAAAGAGATGGAGGATTGTAAATTGAAATGTCTCTGTTGCGGACTTTGTCTTGGTGATTCTTTCAATCTGTCGAATAACTGCTGATGCGTTCAGTGTTGCTGAGTATATGAGCCTGCACATGTTAGAAGGGACTTACGTCAACCTCTCAAAAGAGTGCTTCATCAGTGCGAAATGGGCTTCATTAGAAACCAAGCATTTTAGTTTATCAAATATTTAGAATACTTAGTCGTGTGAAATTAAGTTATATATGCGACTGCTGACATTTCTCCGATCATTATGTCTTTGTTGGATAGCATTTATACCAGGGTTATGACTTTTTGACTTGAAAAAAGAATATTAATTTTCTCTGTCATAAGTCGATGAACTTTTATTAGAAACCATTGAAAACATGTTCAATTTCTCGCGGTTGTAGAAAAAGGTCACCCCGCAATTCAAATTGCGTTTTGCCATTTACTTAATCTTGTTACTGCTACTTCTAGTACTTGTGGCTTTCCTTCAAATCATTTAAAACTGGTGTAGATTAGAAGTGTTTAGAACTTTAGAACATTTTGGAAAACATCAGAATATTTTTGAAAACTTTGGAACATTCTAGAACAATTTAAAATATTTTTGAATATTCTAGAACAACTTAGAACATTATGGAATATCCTAGAACATTTCAGATTATATGTAGCTGCTCGTCTAATTTTATAGTTATTACAGAATCAACACATGGTGTCGTACCAGCCTAGCGATAGTGGCATGCAGAAGAACAAGGATGTCTGGACCAATTATCTGGTAAAACTTGAATAAGAATCTCATAAAAGAAGAAGAATGGTCCCTTTGGAAGAATATTCATTGGAAGAAAAGTGCAGAATGCCTCTCCAAAGTTAATTATCGGACGCTACCATTTCCTTGGACCAAAAATCAAAGGAAGAAAGGAGCGAAAATCGAAAATTTCCAAAGAAGTCACCAAATTGTGGAAGAATAAACGGAATTTTCCTCATATATCTAATCAAGTTATACGATCAAAGCTTGATGAAATACTGAAATGTTATGATGAATGTGTCAACGTGGGAAGCTACGAACACCTTAATGAAATTTTTGATATTACTAAACTGGATGGAACATGGTCATCTTCCGCGGACAAGCGGTTGTGGCATCTCCAAGTGGAAAGCAAGGGAACAGTGGGATACTCTACAGGCCAAGCGGCCAGTAAAGAAACGATCCATCCCTCTAAAAGACTAAAACTTTCTAATGAGTCATCCAACTCTGCATCTTACTATCCTGGTTTTAGTGATTCTGACTCGAAGAATGACTCGAACATGAAGGCAATGAAAAAGAAGATGAGACAATTCATACACCAAGCAGAAAACATTATTAAAGCAAAATTGCAGTCAACTTGGTGACCTCCACAAAGTATCAACAAACAAAGCTGCTAACATATCCAAGCAATTGGCTCGTGAAGGCATTGACATCCGAACTCCATGTCAATCAGCTATTTACAAGTCAAGAATCAAGCTGAAGGAACAAATTATTGAAAAGTTGCGTATGGAAAATTGGTCGTTACGCTTTGATGGCAAGCACATCGACAGAATGGATTATCAAATTGTCGTCCTTAAAAATGAAGTCAAAGAGAAGTCACATTGGATGTCCTTTGCTTGGTAGATGGCAGGGCACTAACTTTTGCTCAAGGAATTTCTAAAGTCCTCGATGAATTTTATCTATGGAATTTAATGCATATGATTGTTGCAGTTACCGCCAGCGTTAACACTGGAAAAAGAGTGGTGTTGTTGTAATATTGCAACAAATGTTCGCAGAGAAACGCACCAATAAGCCTTAGTTTATCAGTTGTCAACACCATGTATTAGATAGAATCCTGCTGGTCTGGAAAAAATGTTGCTATTGATTAGCCCTGTCAGTCATTCCGGCACGCAATGCATCATTGCGTCCCGTTCCCAGGAATCTTTAATAGTTGCAACTAGCTGTTCATCTCCTCCCGTTAAGCGGTGGGTTTCCTATGCTACTTGACGGTATAGTGTCATAAGTTGAGATGAAGCTAGTAAATTCACTTTCTCTGTGGTAACTTCGACTGGAATCTAGTATTCACTTGCAAACGCAGTGCTGGTGGTACCTTGAAAACATTCCCTTGAATGATGGTCATCAACGGTGGTCACGTGCGTGAGACCCTCTCCCAACACCGAGGCTGTGAAGAGGGGCATCCTCGCAGGCACTTTCCATCGAGCGCCAGTTATCTCAAATGTGGCCAGTTGTCATTAACGGTGGAAATGTCGAAATACTTTGCCAAACGAAACCAAGATTTCGGGAATGTGCTCCATGAATGAGGTATGTCTGCACTTGTTAAAGGCACTGTCCGCACCCTGCTTGCTATTTCCACCACCTTATGTTTTATTTTCCTTTTCCAATTTTCTGCTGCCACAGGAATGCATATGAGAAATGGAATAACTCTGTGAATGAAGTGTGACTTTTCGCAGCAGTGCTCTTCCTAGAACATTAGACTCATTTCATGCGCTGCAAGCTAGCGATTTAATCGAATCCCCGAGTCAGAAAACCTGTTGAGAAATTGCTTTCTCTGGCACAGCCAAGCAAACCTGCTCATTGTGTGCCCTTTTTTAAGACTCAACTGAGGCTCCACCCGGAGCATATGTTACAGAATACAAAGCTGCTTATGGATTTCTAGCCGAAATCATCAGTAGTATGTACGCTGAATTTATTGAAGTTAGCGCAGCTTCATTCCGACACGAGATGTAGACTAAGCCCTTTCGTCTACGCACGGATTTTGCAACGAAGCACGCGTTCGCACTGTGCAACTCACAGATCTTGGCTGCAGTGACGTCATACCGATTTATCTGAAACAATCACAAATGACCAGGCTCTTTCCTCCAGCTTAGAGCCAGCTGGAATGGATGTTGGCATGACAATAGATTAATCGAAAATGAAGGCTATACTTGCTACTCGTCGCTCTATCAGTTGTAGTGAAGTTAGAGTCTAGAACAGAGCCGTTCCCTGGCTGCCGCAAGCGGTCTGCTGTGGCAGTGGAGCGCTGCATCTGTAAGTTATTAGTTTAGGCTGCAATCTTCCAGGGAATCTTTACAAGCCAGCCTGGCATATGACTCTGAAATTTGTTTGTTCCCAAGAACGAAGTTGTGGTGGCATAGATACGCGGCTCGCCCGAGAATCTCAGGAAGTTTTGTATCCACAAATACCATAACAAGCGTTACGAGTCAATGCTGCCGATCCGTTCACCAATGCACACGATATGAGAGCGTTGACAACCCGATGCTGGTCACCTGGTTGAACCCTTCAAAGTCACGTTTCCTCCGCCGCATAACCTTCGCTGAAACGATATTACCCGTTTCTGGACTACCAAGTATCTGCGCATGACAAAGGCGACAACTATCCGTCCTTGTTTCGAGTAGAATTTGAGTTGAGGTTTGCGGTGAAATATATGGGAAGAAGCTTAAACAAGTTTGTTTTAAATAAACGATGCTTTGCAAACTAATGTTGTTTAAGCCACTAAACATCCGCTGTACCATTCGGCAATGGTGGCATGTGCTTCGATATGCCTGTTTTGTATTAATTCTCATTTATATTTAGTTGAAGTTGCTGTAGATGAACTTGAACTTCGAGCCCCTCAGATAATAGGTGAGATTCTTTGCTATACGCTTGGTATTTCGATAATTCCTTTTTTTTTTTTTGCTTTTGTACACATTAGAATATTTAATATTGAGAAAATACTTTGAGTAAACTTCGTCTCGCCCTAGGAATTGAGCTCTGTGATCTGTTGCGATTGGATCTTGGGGTTCGCCTTCGCAGTGTCGTTTCGCTGTAGCTTTTACCTGCCAACGTGAGAGGAGCGCTCCCTAACTTCTGATTAGCATTTTTCTTTTAAGTCTTGAGAGAGTTGGATTTGCGAAATAGTGATAAGCCCCGTGTAAAGTAAGGGTGAAAAGTTAACTTCTTAGCTTAACGGACAGTTTATAAACTTTTTCATCATATAAGATTTTGAACTTCGATAGGTCACAGCTTGTATGGGCTATTTCCTACACGAGGTTTAGTATGCGCTCAAATTGATATTTTGTCCGTGAATATGCTTTAGCAGCCTGATTTGGGAATTAATTTTGATCCCGATCTGATTTGATATCATATCCTGTGTTGTTTTGAAAATCTCCGATGAAGCAGCCATGCAATTGTTTAAATATACCCGCAGTACCAAGCCTTGCAGCTGTCCGTGCCGCACATCCATTCCTTTTGGTCTTCTCGTAAGTAATTTACCGCGCCTTACGTTTCTACTGAAAGCCTTCTTTATATTGTCCATGCAGCAGAACGAGAGTTTGTGGTCTTTGGACCAGTGTCTTTATTGTGCATGTGTCCCAGTGCGCCCTTTAACTGCTCCGTGCTGGTTTTATTCTATTATTTAACGTCCGATATCAGTTTGGCAATCATTGCCTGTGCATCTTTCCTACTTTCTTCAAGAAAGTCTGCGCAGTACTTTTTTTGCATTCCTTTTATTCTGCTGAGATTCTGCTGCTCGATATTTCAAGCATAAGCCGAGCACTTGCTTCTTCGCTTGAGCCCGGAGTCTATTGCGGACTTGACGTCTTCCTTACTTGGAAACCATGTCATTTTTCATCAACAGCCTTGACATGCTGCCTCTGGCTGCAAATACTTAATTCGATGATGTTGTCAATTCCGTTCTGTCTATTCTGTGTTTTCAATGCCCAGTACTGTATGTTCCTATCGGTGAGTCATAGGCAATGCGTCCTTTCCTGATAAGTTCATTCAGGTCTCAAATAATCGCTTATTAACAGGATACGCCTCTTTTGGCCTGTTTATTCCAATCCTAACGGAAGTTGGTCTATCCCGCTGCTACGCATCGGCAAGATGAGAATCTTTTCCTTTTTTTTGTCCAAGTTTCCGAAAACCTTGCAGCTCGGGTACAGTAGCTCAGGCCGATTCGTCGACTGTCTCCGACTCCTTATATCCGACCGCTTCTCACCGAGTGTACTCAATAACGAAAATCTTTCTTTCCTCACATGCGTAACGCCACCGAGGCCGCCAATGAGATGTTTCATTTGTGAACGTTCCGAGGTGCGTCTTGGTGGCATTGTCAGAAGAAATTCTCGGTGGCGATCCACCAATCGAATCGGTTTTCTCGGTCACTGGGATCTTCGTCCCCCAGGGAGGATTCATGGAACACGGATGAGGTGAAATAATGTTATAAAAGTTCATGTACTTCTGCCATGTCATTATGTTTCAGCTATGGCCTCAAGTCCCAAGGAGCACAAAATAGGAAAGCTTATCCAATCTTTGTTAAAGTACATACATTTCTTGAATAAAAGGGAAGGTACGGTAGTTTTCTTTGGTAGTTTGTATTTTCATTTGTAAAATATATATTTGTTTGCATGCTTTTATGTATGCAAGTATCTTTGTTAGTATGTCTATACGTATGTATGTATGTATGTATGTATGTATGTATGTATGTATGTATGTATGTATGTATGTATGTATGTATGTATGT
>QQSS02175876.1:0-31541 GCA_003687565.2 Craspedacusta sowerbii | reverse complement strand
TATATATATATATATATATATATATATATATATATATCATATATTTTCGCCATATGCAGAACCCGTTACAAAAGATATCTTACTCGTTACAAAAGATGCATTACATGAATTTTGTCTTGGAAATACTTGCTGTCATCCTACGAACGGATGCTCACAATTAAGTTAATTGCTTCTGCCCAAAGAGTTAATTGTTGCTGAGGAAAATAATCTTGCTAGACAGCAAAGGCAAAGTTTACAATTTCCCTAAATAATAATCTATGCACACATTTGACTTGCTTTAATTTATTTATTTCTTGATGTATTTGTCTTACTTTCTAATTTTCTTTTTAAAATCTCGTCAACTAATGAAATCATAGTTACAAAAATATTTAATGTTGCATACAACAAACTACCTCAAGTTTTGGCTCGTGCCCATCAAGCATGCCATCAGTTTCAGGTGCATTAATTCTATCCTCGTGAAAAACCATGGCGATGCCGTAATTTCAGGAATGGTAGTGCATTCTTAAGGAAGGAACTTAACAGAATTTCACTCCGTTCCCATCAGGAACCCCAGCGGATGCAGCGAGGGTCACAGTTTTGAGAGCAATTGAAGAATGTTTTTGTACATGCAGATTCTTTCTTCGTTGTCCAATGCCTAGGACCAAAAGAATTTTATTCGCTTGAAGCTGTTTTGATTTGTCTTTGCAATCAGCATTACTAAATAAAGATTCGTTCGATTGACAAGTGGGATGCTGCCTTTCCTCTCTAGGATCACTACTTTCCAGCACAATCACAACAGAGCGTGTTGCATATTGGGTAAGTGCACAATAACAAATTGTTAGCCACATTGCCTTTAGGTGGAAACCGTGCTCTTAGGAGAGCATTATGGGCAGGCTGCATGCCCTTTCATTCCTTTTTCACGCGGGAGCGCCTTGTAGCCGCCATGACGGAAGAAGAGAGTTACGGTGAAGGTACAAAACCGATTGTATTTATTGGTTCTATTCATGACGAAGGCCTAGTCGTGTGTTGGCGTTGGTATAACCTTAAGCTACTCTGCGAATGTAGCTTTCGATACGTGTAATAGGTCTTACTTTAGCAGCTTCTTTCGGCAACCGGCTGTCATGCGGGATAATTCTCCACCGGATTGCGATTTTGATTGTAATGTTCATATGCTATCAAGTTAAATTTTTGTTTTATTTCGTGTAATAGTAAGTTTGTCAAAGTTTGCTTACCGTCAGTCTCACGGCATGTGATATGAGGTGGCGGGGGAGAGGGGAAACAGTATTTGCATGTTGAGGGTACTGCAATTTAATTTCAAGACGAGCTTCTATTAAATTTGGTTTGCTTGCTGGTGGGTACCGAAGAACTCAAAACTACGTAACCTTCAAATGCGTATTTGGCTATACGTATCCGCCAATTAAACAAGTTGCGCTATTTTGCCTAACAGTGTGATATCTTGGCGTCTGCCTCATATTTGGTATTAAGTTAGATAATCTTTCTTGTTTGCTTTATATGCAAAAATAATTGTATATAGACGCAGACGCGTGTCATGATGGCAAGGGCCCAAAATTAGGTTTGAAGTTTCAGCTACAAAAATGTTCTTCGAAAGCAGCACTCTAAATATGAAGTAAAGTTTGTTAATTTTGTGTGTTAATACTTCTGTCTGGTCTGTAAATGATTCTGAATGATTCTGCTGAATGGTTATAGACCCCTTTTGTCCACTGCTTTAAAATTTTGATAAGCTCAGTTACAGAATTACAGTTATATTTCTTCTGGCCATGAATACATCCCATATAAGGGTTTTGAGTAAGCACTGTTATTCCTGACTGCTTGGCCTTTCGCTTAGTGCTTTAGACAATAATTTGCCATGAACGTTGTGATTCTGCAACAGAAAAGCTCTAACTTCCCTTTCTAGAAGTCATTGATTCTTGATGGCAATAGTTGAACTACCTATGGCACTGCCGATTTGAATGGTCCCAGAACTCCACAACAAAGCAACTGCCCTAATTGGAACCTTAGGAAAAATGCAACTGCATTCAGGCAGCTTGCAACAGGGCGTAGTTGATGCCGAGTATAATCTGGGCTCCTGAAAGAAAGAAAAAGCAGTTTTTGTGTCTATTTTGGAAAGGAAAGTCAAGAATGCTTTATACTTAAACAAGAAAATCACCATGACAAAATATGGGTATTCCTTGCCATTAAAAAGAGGTTGGTGTTGCTGCAATTTTCATGATAAGTGAAAGTCTACATTTATTCGATCTTCAGCCACAGTAGCTACCTATTTCTAGGGGATCTGTAAATGCAATTTCAAGATACTCTCACATCCCTTTTCCAGTGGGATGCACTGCATATGAATGTTGTTGGCCTTAAGAAATTCTCTTGTTGTTTACAATTAAATGTTCTTCTACACTCTCCCTTGACTTAGAAACTGTAGACTTAAACCTGCACAGGAAAGGTTGATTGAACTTAATTTGAAAGGCATTCTTCTCTTTTTGATGTTTCTGTGATGTAATAATGGTAATTCTGTGAATGGTACAGCACCATATCAATACCTATTGCATGAAGAAGGCTATGAAATATTTGTGAAGCACTTATTCTATTTTGTTTTTGCTAGATTGGTATTGTAACAGCACAGTTTTTATTCTAGAACTGTATGAGCCATCATACAAGGAGGTTGAGGATGATGATGTGGAGTACCGATGTCCAGAGGAGTTTGACAGTCATGATTCAATGAAAAAGATTTTTGTAGCAGGGCTTGATTGGTCTGTTACTGATGATGAATTGAAGGATTTTTTTTCCGAATTTGGAGAAGTAGATGGTATATCAGTTAGCAGGAAGGAGACAGGCAAGCCAAAAACATTTGGCTTTGTCACATTCAAACTATGTGACGATGTTGATAGATGCTTGCAGAAGAAGCAGACTCTAAGCCTGAAAGGAATGCAGCTTGATGTTAAGCGAGCTATTCCTA
The DNA here is from genome assembly GCA_003687565.2 of Craspedacusta sowerbii. Lineage (NCBI taxonomy): Eukaryota > Metazoa > Cnidaria > Hydrozoa > Limnomedusae > Olindiidae > Craspedacusta > Craspedacusta sowerbii. Next base: position 28,597 of record QQSS02175876.1, on the reverse strand, counting down.
AAGGGAGTACCAGTGATACAGCTATGCTTAAAACAAAGCAATTGTACATATCAAATGTGACACCATCTCTAACAGAAGAGCAGATTCGTTCGTATCTTATCAAGCGGCATCCTCCAATTTTTGGAACAATAGAAAGCATTGAGCTAAAAAAGAAAATGAATGATGATGGTGTTGAAGTTAACCGTGGTTTTGGGTTCATAACTGTGTCGTCAGAAGATTTTGCTGACAGGATCGCAATAGGCGAGGAATCCTTCAATATTGGTGGCATGAGTCGTCCACAGCAAATCCAAAAAGCCAGGCCCAAGGAGCAAGGTTTATATCATATTTGCTTGCTCTTTATGTAGGGTGTTCTAAATTTTTTTAGCAAGTCAAGCTCAAGGTTTTTCAACTAAACCAAGGACCGTGCCTCTGCTCTAGCAACAGTTTTACCAGCTTGTTTTAGGTCTCGATATTAGCTATTCTGTTTTGATTGATTTAAAGAATACTGAGTCAGAGAATCCTGCCAATGTGCAGAAACCATCAAACAAGCTTTTAGGTGTTATGCTCAGAGATAACAGTATACAGTTTGTTAGTGCGTGTATGAGCATGATCATTCTATTGCATGCTGTATTGTGCTTCGTGCCAGGAACTAGTGGTGGTTACAGTCAGCGTGGGCGAAGTCAAGCAGGGCCACGTGGTCGTGGTGGGCATCAAGGTGGCTGGCACAGAGGATATGAAAGCTTTGATGATGGATACTACGATGATGGCTATGGTGGATATGACTATAACTACAGTGATGGGTACATGCAGGACGAGTATGGTGGTGGTTATGGTCGCGGACGAGGTTCTTTTAGTAGAGGTAGACCTGGACCTCGAGGAGGTGGTTATCATGGCGGCGGTCCGCGTGGCGGCCAGCGATATCAGCCATACTAGGTGTTCATGGCGAGGGGAGGTATGTTGTAGATTATAACATCATATTTAATACCTGTATTGTTTGTGGTAGTTCTTGCACACTAGAACGCATCCAGAAATTCAGTTTCCATTGGGTTTCACAAAAAGGGGTTCGCATTTTCCATCTCCAAAGGACGTTTACCAGTCGCATATGAAACTTGTTAAACTTTTCTAAGGCATGATCTTTTGACTCCTTTTTGCAGGTTCCGGGTCTTGTGACCTACAATTGACTTCGGTTCTTCAAGTATACATTGCAACTAATCACTTCACAGAACGAAGATGTATTGCCAGTCAGGTCAAAGTAGAGATTGAAGCAATTTACTACAAGAAAATGGACAGAAGGGATTATATTGCAAATTGCTTTTCTATCATACGTTCAACAAAACAACAAAGATGCTTATTCGAACTGCTTGATCGTACTGAATACTCACAAGGCAATTCAGAGCTTGCAGAAAGTGGATTCATTTAGTTTGCAAGAGTTTGTAATGAGCTTAATAAAAATGTATATATTTGCTTGAGAACTTGAGTTCAAATTTGATCCTGTTCAACTTCAATGTATGAAGACTGGCGAGTATTACTTTCAAATATGAACACTCTTCGTCTCTTAATAATTTGTTGCCATAATGAATTTTCGTGAACTACGACGTTAAACTACTGAATTTTTTAATAATTAGAATAGGGTACAATTCTTTCTTGGTGTAGCATTATTCATAAAATCCTTGTTGACCTGTTTCATGTGATGTGTAACCCATGTTCTGTGTCTGTCTGCTTGTTAGTTAAAGGCGTTGCAAACTGTGAGGGTTGATGAAGTCGTTGCATAGTATTTTTGAGTAAGCCTGTGTATGCAGACTAAGTTAGGTTTATTTATTGGTATCAGGCAAAATGCCAAAAAAGATGTATCCTAAGGCATTTTTCTTTTGCTCCTTAAAAAAGTGATCTGATGCCTGTAGTTACTTGTCATTGCTGTCCGGACTACTTGTCTGGCTAGTTTCTTTCAATTTTGTTCCCGTGGCTTAATAGAGATTAATTAGATTTTTCTAAATGGAGGTTGCTGGAATGGTTGGTTCATGTGAACGTAGAGTTCCAGCAATGCGACCTAATCATGTGATGTTAAGTAAAATATCTCAATAGCAACTGTTTTTTATCACTGAAGGGTTCACTTTGTTGGATGCTTTCCTTAACTAAACTTAAACTCCTTAGTTTCCCTAATTTTTGGGATAGGCTGGGACAATTAACCTAAGAATTATTGTTCAATTTGCTTGCTTGTTTTCTAGATAGACCATATGTACAGGCATGGCTGAGGAATATGACTATGTTTGTCCCTCCGAATTCAATGAGAAAGAGGAGATTAGAAAGCTCTATGTGTCAGGGCTCAGCAAAGAAATTACAGACGAGGAGTTCAAACAGTTTTTCAATCAGTATGGGGAAGTAGAGGAGGGTGTAGTTATTCGTAAAGAGGACAAGAGCCCATTTGGATTCATTACCTTTAAGTACTGTGATGATCTTGATGAGTGTTTACTTCACAGAAAAAATCTAACTTTAAAAGGCAATTTGTTGCAAGTCAAGCGAGCAGTGCCAAAAAATGATAAAAGTGGAACTGCACATCTGAAAGTTAAGCAACTTTACATATCCAATGTTACCCCTGATATGACAGAGGATCAAGTTAAGGAGTACCTGGAGAAGCGTCATCCGAGAAAATACGGTACAATTGACAAGATTTTACTAATTAAAAAAAAGGATGAGGGTGGAATCCAAACAACCAAAAACAAGGGGTTCGGATTCATAGATGTGTCAACAGAAGACCTAGCTGATCGAATAGCTATAGGAGAGGCCTCTTTCAACATTGGGGGCATGAGTCGCCCTCAGAATATTGTCAAGGCAATGCCACGTGATCAAGCCCTAGGTATGTTTTTGTGCTTGGGAAATTTATTTAACAACACTTGTTCGTGGGAGTCTGTTATGATGGAGATTCTACTTGAAAAAACGCCTTGTGGTAGCAACTGAGCTTTTTTTGCAGTTAACAGGCTGGTTTTTCTTGTGTTGAGTCTTAATAGAGGATTTACACTAAATTGCCTTCTGGTTTACAGTTGTGTGCATGCTTCCTGAAATTTTGTGTTACGTAGTTGAATTAATTAGCTTGTACAGAGCTGTTAGTGTTTCCGCTTTGAATGCATTTACATGTCATCAAGAATATGGATTAACCTCTTTACAGCTACAATGGGAGGGGGAGGAAATTTCAGAGGGCGAGGTTCTGGTTCCGGTGGTGCTCATGGCAGAGGACGAGGAGGGCGCTGGACCAATGACGAGTATTACGATGGAGGGTACGGAGGTGGTTACGATGATGGTTCTGGTTATCATGGATATGGAGCTGATTATGGAGGCTACGGTCCTGATTGGGGGTATGACAACGGATACGGGGGAGGCTATGGACAGCAAGGCCGTGGTGCATATCCCCCTCGTGGACGTGGTTTCCGTGGCGGACGTGGAATGCCAAGAAGTCGTGGTGGCCCCCGAGGTGTCGGCAGTCAACGCTATGAGCCATATTAATGTTCAGGTTAGGTGATTTCAGTATGGCTGATTTCAAATGTTTGCTGTTATCAGAGATTTATTTGTTCGCTGTCACAGTTTGTGTGCTTGTGAGAGCTGAACTGTAATCTGGCTGGAAAAGAAAACTTCTAATGAAAATGTGGGAATAAAGTTAATTCAAGATTTTCAGAAAGATAATTTATCTTGTTTATTCTAGTTCAAACAACTCCTAGAATGGAAGGAACATCCTGTGTGTATTTATTGTATTGGTGAGAAGAACCTATTATCTGAATTAACCTGCCAAACTACAAACCTCGCATCGCAAACCTCGTTTGTTTGCTTGGATTTGGTGACCGGAGAACCTGGCTTGTTATTGGGCCAGTGTAGTGCCTAAATCAAGATAGCTGAAAGAAAACATTTAAAATCTTGTTTGTAGAAGTCTGCATGAGCATGTGATACAGCAGTTATTTCATAGTATAAAATATTGTCAATATGCAAGCAGTTGTGTTTTAGCCTTTGCACAATCCAATCTGATATTGTAAGGTTATTAAGATAACGAGAAATGTTATTTGTCAGGCACCTAATTGCTGATTCAAATAAGGTGGTGTCCTGTTGGCTTGTCAAATGGTTTATCAGTTTTTTATGTGTTTTGCAATCCTAGTTAAATTGTCAAATGCAATTTTATTAAGGATAAAATGATGGTATTGTGGCTTTGCTAACTGGCTCCCATGAATTCACAACCAGTAGAGTTTTTCTCTATTCTGCGTTTTCGAGGCCACTTATCAGTCAATTATGCGACCACGTGCTGTTTTCCTTTATTAGGTGGGTCACTCACTGTTTTATCATGTGTGATAAGTGAAAACAATGGTTATGCATGTTTAATTATTGCAGTGTGTTATGATTTGGGTTCATGGGATGTGTGCAAGTTAGAGTTGCAGTGTTGGAAACTTGATACTCCATTGCTCATGGATTGTTGAGACCAAGGACATGGCTGCATATAGTGAAAGACTGGTTGCTATCTTGTGATGGCTTTTTGTAGTTTCACTAGATGTTACAGATCAAACAATCTGCATGTGAACATACATTTTTAGGATTGTGTACATTGTTCTTGCAGGCGCAAGTAGTCTTAATGTGCATTAATTTTCTGTCGTGGTCAAATTTTAAGTTAGGTAACAGTTTTTATTTTGAGTTTTGCTAGTGGCTAATTTCTAGGTATGCGCCGAACAATCTTCCTATATGTCACAGTGTAAAATCTCAGTTTAAAAAGTTTAAAGATGTGATTAGTTCTTCTGTTCGTTCGCTAGTAATCTTTATCTTGCCTACTCCTATTTCAGTCTTAAGTATCAAGCAGGCTAAGATGACTTCGGACTACATGTGTCCGCCAGAATTTAATCAGAATGAGAACATGCGAAAATTGTTTGTATCTGGTGTGCCCAAAGACATATCTGACGAGGAACTAAAAGAATTATTTTCCGTTTACGGTGAAATTGAGAACGCATTTTTAAACAGGAAAGGGTCTGAGAGCAAGTCAAAATTATTCGGTTTCATAACCTTCGTTCATTGTGATGACGTCGATGAGTGCCTAATGCGAAAACCCATTAAAGTCAAAGGATTTCTGCTTGATGCAAAGCGAGCTGTACCCAAGGACTACTCTGGAGAAAATGCACAGCTGAGAGTGAAGCAGTTGTACATATCTAATGTTACGCCCAAGTTAAGTGAACAAGAGTTGCGAGAATACCTAGAAAAGCGTCACCCACCTCGCTTCGGTGCGATTGGCGATATTATTCTTAAAAAGAGAGTAGGTGACGATGGTAGATCTACTTCAGAGAACAGAGGGTTCGGCTTTATTACCGTCTCAAGTGAAGACTTGGCCGATCGAATTGCATTTGGTGATGCGCAGTTTAATATTGGTGGCATGAGTCGTCCGCAAATGATCGTTAAAGCTACGCCTAGGGACGAGAATGCAGGTATTGCTTGGTTCTTTGTCTTTTTTTGGCTTATATTATCGCGGATTGTATTTCATGTTTTAGATATAAGCCCTGTCCCGTTTCTTGGCTGGTCCAAGCTGTTTGTAAATGTCACAGCGATTGGTTTGTTTGGCGAAAAGGTTGTGAAAAGGTTTTTAAAGTGATCATCGGTGTGTTTCTTGTTTCAGTACAAGGAGGTGGTTTGCCGATGCGAGGCCGGGGGCGGGGAGAGCGAGAACCCATGCGTGGTATGGATCGTGGTGGCATGCGTGGTGCTCCCAGAGGTGATCGATTTGGACGGGGCTTTGGTGGTCGAGGAGGTGACCGTGGTGGTCGTGGATTTGGACGCGGCATGCCCAGAGGAGGTGACCGTGGCGGTCGTGGTTTCGGCCGTGGAGCGGAGCGCGGTGGTCGTGGATTTAGCCGTGGTGGGGGTTACACCGATGGTGGCTATGGGCAGGCGTACGAAGAGGATTATGGAGGCTATCGCGACAGAGAAAATTTCGATAATTACAACGATGGTGGTAAAGACGGTTTCCGCTCTGATAATTATCCGGACGAGTATGGGACAAGTAATCCTAGTGGTTTTCGGGAAGAATCGTTCTCTAATGATTACGGACAGTCTTTCGGTACTGCTGACACTAGAGATCAATACCGTGGTGTTGGCGACAACTTTGCGTCGCAAGGAGAAGAGTCTTTCACGACAACCAGTTTCAAGGAAGATTATCCTGCCTCTTATAAAGACAGCTTCACATCAAGCGACAGCTATGCTGGGTACGATGATCCATACGCCCGTGACTCAGCTGCTGCTCAGAGCTACGCTCAGGAAAGTGCAGCACCGCAGGCGGGCAGCGGCTTTAATAGGGGCATGTCGGCGCCCGTCAGAGGATCGCCTCCAGTAGGACAGCGAAGTCGTGGCCGTGGTGCACCCCGCGGCGCGCCACGTGGTGCTGGTTATGTATCCTACTAGGTGGTTGTTCCGTAAGTGCCTAAAGTTTTTAAATGCTGCCTCATTTGGCTTGTACGTGACAGAACTTGTACCGTCAAATGTCTCATTAATTGTTTTGCTATTAAATCGTGTTGCATAGGTCATAGTTTTGTACATTAAGTGAATTAGTGGAATTCTCATCAACATCGTCAACGAATTTTATGGTATTCTGGTGTACTTCCAATGTGCCACTGAAATCGCCTGTTGCCATTGCAAATGACTGCAGTGTTTTTTAATGTGAGATTTGGCTTAACTGGCCCTTAAATTGAAATTCCTATTTGAGTAGCCCGCGCTTAAATGTGGCTGAGTATTGCCAATTATATGTCAGCTATTATGTATCCCCAAAGCTCAAAGTGCGAAAGTTGTGGTCCTCCTTTTTTTACGCCGTTGTGTTAGTTTATGTATACTTATGTAAGGAACACCACAATAATGCGATTAAGTATTAAGGTATTGGGTATTTTTCTCTAAAGATTAAGTGTTGGCATGTTTTGCCTTGAAATAATGCTTTGACTCCTTTTTACAGGTCGTTCGTCGCTGCAGTCTGCGACTTAGTTTCTTCCTACAACATTGCCATATATATAACTGCTGAAGATGAAAAGCTAATGGACTTACCAATTCGTTTCCTCCAAGACTGTTTGCAAACCCAAGCTCTGCTTGGCTTTGGCAATATTAAATAGACGTGGCACTGTTACTGTCACCCGATAAACCGATTTCCAGGCAACGCACAAGTAGCTGCAAATACCTCAAAGTCAAAGCAAGTGGACAGAAGATAATGGAAGCAGAAAACTTACGCAATTGACATCAGAGATCGAATGGAACGAGTGTCCCTCCATGTATTGTAACGCAAATGTTCTTGTCTAGATATCGGTTCGCAAAACTTGTGTTCCAGTGTAGCTACTAAGCATCCCTTTTCATGGCTACTTTGTCTTTGTCATTTTTGGTCCAACAACAAATTCTAGTTGTGAATTGCGTTTTATGCTTGGTTTCGAAAGGCTTTCTAAATTCAATAACTAATGGTTTTGCTGATTTTTTAAAGGAAATTCTTATAACCTTGAAACGAAATTCTCCGCACTAAATATGGGATATATGGCGTTAATTTGACTAGGGTCTTAATGCAATCCTGACGGGTGGTTCAATTTATGGAAATAATTAGAAGAAATTTCCGGAAAAAGTAGAGAAAGCAAATGTTATGAATGTATGTGTGCGTTTTTTGAGTTAGCTGTTCTGTCGTGTTAAAAACATCAACTTGGGTAAGGCCTGTTCACGCGCGTTGTACTTGCGTCCGTTAGACTTTCCATGGTGTATGTAGAGACCTCTGGTATCATGTAGATCTTATATGCCACGGATGAGACATAGCTGTTGTTTATTACTTTCGTTTTTTATAAGTCTTTTCTTAACAAGAAAAAAAAAGATAAGCTTGGTGAGAACATCAATTGGTCTTGATCTATTTCCGATTCTATGTTAAGCAGACAATGAAATTGCTTCGCTACGTTTTCCCTTCTAAAGTGGTTACATGGAATTTATTTAGCAAGTGACATCTTGTAGGCGGTTTTATATCTTTGGGCTTTGAAGTGCTATTAAGCTTATGAAAATTTGAATAGCTGCATAGCATTTTTTTATATATGAAGATCTGTGTGTAAGTGGTATGTTTGCCCTAGCTTGCATTAACCCCTCGTCCGGTCTTAACGACCAGATTGTTGGCTGGACATTTTCCTTAAACTTCATAGGCCGCAAAACCCGCTCTGGTCAGTAAATTTGGCTCTCATTCATCTTGTGTTTGCTAATTGCTTGGATTGCCTTGTCAGGTAGAGTAGCATACAGGCATAGGAGACAACGGTCTTTTTATTCATATATATATATATATATTCTACACTCTTATGTTTGTTTGGGCGGTTCTGTTCAGATAGAAAGCTCCCCCAGAGAATGAATGACGATTACGTCTGCCCACGTGAGTTCAACGAAATGCTTGCCATGAAAAAACTCTACGTGGCTGGTCTGGACAGAGACACGTCCGACGAAGATCTTAGAGACTTTTTTTCCGCATTCGGAGAAGTCGTTGATGGCGTAGTCATCAAAAGGGACAATGGAAAACCTAAGACGTTCGGTTTCGTCACGTTTGCTCTTTGTGATGACGTTGACGAGTGTCTGTTGAAACGGGACAGTCTTGTGCTCAACGGTTGCCGATTGGAGGTCAAGCGTGCTGTTCCCAAGGATGATACCAGCGAGACCTCTCAGCTGAGAACGAAACAGCTTTTTATATCGAACGTGACTCCTGGTCTCACGGAGGAAAAGATACGGGATTACCTGGAAAGCCGGCACCCTGCTCGATTTGGACAAATAGAGAAGATAATTTTAATGAAGACGAGGGACCAATCTACTGGCAAGCTCACGGATAGAAATCGTGGTTTCGGTTTCATAACCCTCGATTCCGAAGATTTGGCTGACCGAATAGCCATTGGAGATGCTGTGTTTAACATCGGTGGTATGAGCAGGCCTCAAGGCATACAGAAAGCCCTTCCTAGGGACGACCCGCACGGTAGGGCTTAAAAGAAATTAGCGTTTTTTGTCTATGTGTGTTAGCGATTGTCTCGTTATTTTTCATGATATTTAATCCATTGGCGACAGTCGTTGGTTCATGTATGTTAAACTCTGTAGATGCGTTAAGGGTTAGCTATATGCTAATAGCGCTTCTATCTGTGTTGTATCTATAAGTCTGTTTCGTGGCTCCGCTTCCAATATCTATCTATCCTCTGATATCGTTGCTTTTCATGATCGATTGACGACGGGCTGTTTGTTTACATTTGGTTTACACCGTATATGCGTTACGGATTAGCAATATGCGCATACAGCGCTTCTATCAGTGTTGTATCTGTAAATCTGTTTAGGGGCTCCGCTTCCGATATCGCAAGGTCGAGGTCGAGGTGGAAAAAGTATGCGCAGCGGTAGCGGTGGTGGTGGTGGCTCGCGTGGTCGAGATCACGGACGAGACTGGGACGATTACGGATATGATTCCTACGCGGGCGGCTACGATGATCGGTACGGTGGCTCCAGCGGCCGATATCAGGACGACTATGACGGCTACTATAACGATAACCGCGGTGGCGGTGATTATGGACGAAGTAGCGGGTACTCCTCGAGGTACGGCGAGCCTCCAAGTCGCGGAAGAGGTGGCGGTGGATCTTCTTCGTATCGAGGGGGTGACGTTTCACGAGTTGGCGGTGGCAGTCGCGGACGCGGCGATCGGTATAGTCGTGACGCTAGCCCCGATTATCGAGCTGGTCAGCGCTATTCACCATACTAAGGTAATCCATACAGGTAATCGTATATAGCAACTCTCGTATGTGTAGGGAGTTCCTGCGTTCAAAGCGCATGCCTTGGCCTTATTTCTCCTTGTCGTGGCTTGACCTCCGTCAAAAAATCGGTTGGCTTCCGTCTTGTGCGCTTTGCTTTCGTTTTCTTGTTTTGGTTTTGCTTTTGGAAATGAATTTCGACCTGATAGGTGTTTCTCTCCATGTGAAGGACCACAAGTCGGGCGATCCTGATCGAATTCGCGGTGTAGAGTGCCCTGTAGCTGTTGAAGCATCTGCATCTACAGGGTTCGTCATGGTGTCCCTAACGGCATGGTCAGCATTATCTGCACGCCAGTCTATCACATGGTGCTGCATGTATTTATTCTGAACTCCGAGTTTAAAGTTTTGTCCTCTGCTTAGCTCGTGCGCCTAAAGTTGGCCGTGCTGCAGATCTGCCCGTGACGCAAACGATGCTGTTCCAGCTACAGCCACGGTTGTAGATGGTGTTGCACGCGATGTTTACCGAACACAATGTGTACTTGCCTAGCCCGTGCTCAGCGTGATTTTGTTATTTTGAAAATGTATGCTAAGTTTATTATTTTTTTCTTTTGTTCGTCCTATTTACGAAAATGTTGTACGTGAAGAATAAATTTCGGGTTAATTGCTATATGACCTTGGGTGTTGCCAGTTCTTCGGCGTGGCGTCGTAATTGTTGATCTTGGTTTTCTCTTCTCGATCTTTCAAGAAAGGTTGATGTGATTGCGCATACTATGAACACTTGTATATGATGATTACTGGAGTACATGTATGCGACACGTTGGGTACGAGTATCTGTGTCCGGTAACTCTTGCCTGTAAGCGGGCATCGAAAAATGCACATGTAATAATATGTATCATAATAGTGCTTACGATATAGTTTATTTTTCTTCCTAACTGACGAGCGGTGAAAGATGCTATTGCTAAGAGTGACCTTCCGATTAATATCATAAATATTGAGACAAAGCGGTGTTTACTTTATTGGCAGAGGCCAATTGGAGATACCTGCTTACGTTCTGATTTTCCCAGTGTTCTGCTCTTGAAATTTTGAGGATAAGTATCGATTTTGCGAAAGTATAAGCATCGCGCAAGGCTAATCATGAGCCCTTTTCCGAAACAGATCTTTCATTCGATATTCTCGACACCTGCAACTGTTGCCATCGGCCTCTGCTAGTTGAGAAAGTTTCTTTTTCTCAAGCCCCTGTGAACCGTCTAAGGCTCTCACAAATCTCTTCGAAACTTGCCTGTAAGTTATTGTTAGCTGAGGGTTGGGTTGCCGCTTTGCCAGTAAGTTGTGCTGACCTTCGTACAGGATGTTTTACCGGAACTCGTGCTGAGGATTTCAAACTCGGAGATGAGCGAGTTCTGGTCTACTGTTCGTAGACTCGCCGTTTTTAAAACTGTTTTACGTCCGTCAGCGCTGAGGCTGCGTATCAGATAGGATAGACGATTTGTCACAGTTTAATATAAACGCCAACTGAACCTTTTAGACCAACACAGATTTTTATGCTTTGGTGCAAGTTCTATTGCGCATCAAGCCCGTCGCCTTCATGTCATGAGTGTAATAGGCATGTGATCATAACATTTTTGATTGAATTAGCAGTTCAAAAGAATGCAAACTCAGGAAAGCTCCAAATTAAAGAAATTCTTCTCATTTATGGAACACTGATAGTGGTACTAAGCATGTGATAGTTCCCACCAATGTATCATATTATCCTCTTCGCCGTATCTCGGAACAGCTTCTACTGTACATCGCTGACATGGGCTCTTGCGTAAGTCGACAACAAACGCCATTCTCTGTTATGCGCAATTCGAATTAGAATTCTAATTCAGTGTGGATGCCGTCCATGTTGTTCTTGGGCGTCCTCGTTTGGCGCTTCCGCGTCCTTCAGCGCTTTTGATTGTCCAAATTTCGCTTTGTGCAAGGCAAGCGGTACTGTGAGGGATCGGTGCAATCGAATTTTCGTTTCTCTTTCGACGTGCTTGCTTTTCCAGATGTCCAACTCGCTCATTATCTTCAAGAGAGTGGTTGTCCGTATTTTGATATCCTTCGCGCTGTCGTTATTTTAAGTCGAAGTAGTCCCAAGTTATTTAAAGCTATTCGCATGCCAAAAGTTCTTCTATCGTTGCAATAGTCCTTCCTCGATACGCTGCTTAACTATTTGCTAGTCTTTCATACTTACTATCATCAATTCTGTCTTGTTTTCACGTATTTCTTGTCAATACTTAGTGCTGACCTGATCAACTTTATCCACGAGAAGTTGTGTTTGGGTGAGCTGTTCATCCAGGAGGCCAAACGTAGGTTGACTGTCCTGTCGTTAGCGAGTATGCCGATGTCCTCTAATCCATCAAGTGCCTCACGCATAATATGCTCCAGGTAGATGTTGAAAGATCAAGGTGACAAAAAGCAACCTTGTCGCACGCCGATTACTTGTTGAAACCACTCCGTTACATCTGTACCAGCTCTGATAGCGCTTTGGGTTCTCTTGTAAAAATTCTCAATCAGATTGATCATCTTCGGATGTACTCCATATTGGTGTAGTACTCTCCAAAGGCCTTGGTGCCACACACGATCAAAGGCTCTTGAAATCTATGAAAATCAAGTGAACTTCCTTTTTTTGCAACGCGAGGTACTTTTCTCTGATCAATCTGAGTGAAAGGATTTGCTCGATTTTTCCTCTTCCTGGTCTGAATCCGCTTTTTCTTCAGCCATTTGCATTTTGATAGTATTCTTTCGACTCCTGATTATCTCTAATGTAATCTGGTATGCATGGCAGATGAGGCTTATCGTGCGATAGTTCTCACATTTGCGTAGCGCCCTCTATCTTCGGGATGGTGACTACGAGGGACTTTGTCCAAAACGTTGGGGATTATCCAGTATCCCAAATCTTGTTGCAGATCTTGTGCATCATTTGTGCTACTGCTGATCCACCTTTTATTAGCTGTCCTTCGATGCCATCAATTCCAGGCGCTTCGACCGTTTTGATCTTGGCGATTGCTTCTCTGATCTCGCTTTCAAATGTGCTTGGTTCTTGCTCATCTCTCTTACAATTTGACCAAAGTTTTTCGAGAACACCATCATCCTTTTGTGATTTGACGTTGTAGAGTCAGTTGCTTGGAAGCTTGTCTCAGCAATGCGGTTGATAAGGCACATTTAGGTTCTACAAACTGTTGTATTAAGTATTTGCAGGTAAGCATTTCGTCGATCAGTCTTTGATTGTCAGCTTGACCCATGGAGTCAGCTGCACTTGTCAGTGACATCGGACATGCTATATGTTCTTGCTCGAACGGTGGAGATGTGCGTTTCGCTTACTCCTGCTTCTGCTGAACTTTGTTACGCTTTCTCGCAGCGAACTGATGGGAAAATCTGGTCTCCAATTTCAGCAATGACTATCAACTAAATTCTTCCGGATATTTCCTTACGTCGAATGTAATAATGAATCCGACGAGCCTCGAGAGCGAACGAACGTAACTAGCTAACTTCTTTCCTCATAACTCTTTCTTTGACGGAACCAGAAAAAAAAGCAACGAAGGTAAGTATTGAACGACCTACCCTGTGTACCAATTGAGAACAGTAGCAATACTTGTTGTATTTAAGTAAAAGAATATCTATGATTCAGTGTCTGTCAGGCGTCTAAGGGTTTTCTGATAAGAAGGACGTAGACCTAACGTGAATTTCGGCTACTTATCAAATTATGAAGAAATTATTTACTTAATAATTACTTTATCACCATTCGAAATCCAAGCGGCCTCTTGTCAGCACGTTCTAAGTCAATGCGAAGACGCCCAACACTATATTGTCCAATAATCCCAAGAAGAGGATAGCTTCCAGTTAGCTTCTATAACCCCGCTAGTTTACTCGCCTAGCTTGGGATGCATAACGCACTGCAGGAATTGACGGCCAGCCGTTGTGTAGCATTGATTGATCTTGAGCGTTCAACAATGAACCCAACTCGCTAGCTTCCCTGGAATAGCTGTGGTAATTATGTGCGTTTGGCGTCTACCATTGTGAGTCAAGTAGGTCCGGGTTTCACTAACCACCACCCAACAAACAAAAGCTGCTCGCACTTCTATTACTATATACAGCTTGGTTGGCATTTATTCGCAGATCTTTCAGAGTACTGGATACCGGTATTAAAAACTACCATACGTCACTCACGTAGAAAACGAGTAGCCGCGTCACAACGGCAGCAGCGGCTTAGAATCTAACCAGGTTCCTGTTTATTTTAACGACGCTTTATGCGCCTGGAAGGAACACACTAATCATCGAAACTGCGCGCCAGCACCGCGCAGCATGCAACCATCTTTGGTCAGTAGCGCCATCTATGATCAGTAGCGCGACGTCCTCAAATCTAGCCAACTGCTTGGATTGAAGGACGCGCAAGGCTTCTAGTCTTCTCTGGACGTTCAACAATCGCAGAGGATAGAGATATGACAACGAATGTATTAAAGAAGATTAGAATAATAACTAAGCATCTTCTGGTCTAACTAAAAATCGTAAGAACCAACGCACAAAAATAAATAGATAAAAGACAACAGTATATTAAATTTACAAAGCAATCATCACGCATACACGTACTGCAAACTAAATCGATCGTATACCACCTATACCCAAGACATGTAAAACTATTGCCGCGACGGATGAACAGGCAAGATACGAAGCGACGGTTGGGCATGTTAAAAACACAACAACATAAGAAAGCCAGGTATTAAACACGTGCTGCTTTACCAGCCGCCGGCACGTAAAAAAAATTTCTCGAACAACAATGCCTGCGGACATTTGTTGCCAACGTGAAGACTGAATAGCACACGCCGACTTTGAGGGTCCAGTAGATAACGCTCCGCCGCAAAAATATACATTCTCACACCAACGGGTAGCTAGCCTTTGTGGCGATTCCGCACTGGTTGTTTTTGTTTCGAGCCATTCTTATATAGCCTTGCTCGCCCCAAAACGTGTCCCAACTAAAACGAAAACAGATGGGTCTATGGTGCACAGGTCGTGAATACATAAATAGAATAGTAGAAAAAGATAAATAAACAAAAGAATAAAAGCGATAGCGACGGCGTTTCCATAAAAGTGATCTATGGAGGCATTAACTATTACATTAAAACAACTGATTTCCGCGGACCATTTGATAAACTGCCAGACGACGATTGAAGATATATTGCACAAGCATTAGCTGCCAAGCATCTCCGAATAGTGACACGATTTGAAACAAGGACAATATCCATGATTTCTCAAATAGCCACATCTTGCTTGATTAACTTGCTCATTCAAAGAAACATACTTGCTTAGCACCAATTCAAAAGCTGCCTGAGAATTTAACCTAGCTAGAGATGGCATACAACAGAGAGAAGGAAACGAAACCTCTTAATTATGCGCGCACCCGTCCTTTAACTAAAAAAAAATCTTAAGAGATTAAAACTGTACAGACCTACAGCACAGCATAAATCAGCATAGACTGCTTACCTGTTTTTCACCAACCAGTAGTCAAGCCCTGTTGCGTTGTCTGTTCCATAACCAACAACCAACACAGCATGATCCAAGTCGTTCAACGTATTTCCACACTGTGGCTCCACATACACACCGCTGGCATATGACATAAAAGAAGCTTGTCGAGCATCAATAGCCACAGAGACTGGTCCCACAGTTGCAACTGCAGCCTGAAGAGCATTCTCGTCTCCTGATGGTAGATCAACGAAACCTGTGGCTTCTGCACTTTTGTATTGGGCCTGATAGTAGCAGTAGCCTAGCTCCTAAGAGAGCAAAAGAGAGGCCGTCAAGCAGAAACCAGGGTTTCAATCCCACAGCGGTATAAGCTTGGTATGCGCAGCTCTGCATCAAGCAAGGTAACTAAACCATGCACTTAAATATAATATATTTGAACTTGTTGCAAGCTATAGCCTCAGCTTAAAGTTTGCCAATTGGTTTCAGTAACAAAACATCTCACTAGACTACAAGACATGCAAAAACGTTACTATTACATTATCAACAAATGACGGATCTGCATACTCACCCGACCATAGTATGGATAACCAGTCTCACTGTCTATTCCATTGTTGTCTTTCACATATGTGAATGCACTGTCCATCCATCCACCATTACAGCCTTCATTACCGTAGGTCTTTGTACAGTCGACCAAATTTTGTTCGCTTAAGCTCGGCAACTGACTTGTTTTGCGAAAAGTTTGCCCTTCAAGCGCTCCAGTCTAAATTTGCAATTCATAAGCAATCCAAAAAATTGTCGAACTAGCACACCTGCTTTCAAGCACTACAATTCTTATTGTTATTTATGCATGCCTTTACAGTTCTTAAATTCAAATTAAATCAGATATCGATTCTGAGCACCAAAGAGCTGGACTGGTAGAGACTTGTCTAATTATAATATTCACGTACCGAACTGAAAGCCCAACAGGATCCACACTGACCCTGATTCTTTATTGGTGTTACATAACCACTATCTCTCCAGTCGACAGAGTCAGGAAGTCGAAGATTTGCCGGTAAAAGGAATGTTGACGCTCTTGGGTTAGGCTTTTGAGTCTTGTTACTTAGCATGGCCGATTTTGGAATCTTGTAGCAGCCACCCATAACTTTGCGAAATTCAACATGGCTCTAAAACCATGAAAGGCAAATTTCATCAACGATAACCATCTTAGTCAACAAATAAAAAACAATGGTAGAAGATTTCTGACAAATAATGACAATGTTGGAACAACCATAATTTATTTTAGTCAATCTTTCAGTAAGTCAAATAGCAACGTAAGATTACACTTCACCACCAACATCGAAGATCTGCGCAATAACATATTTTCGTTTGATATGTTGCAATTATCATGATCCATATATTTTAAAGTTAAACAGATCAACTATGATAGGAACACCAAATAAACTCAAACATAAGCAGTACACAAAAGATAACACAGCCATGCATCATTAATACACAAAAAAAGTTCGCCATACCATATCGGTGAAATTGTTGATTCCCAGTTTGTGAGATTTGCCAACATCAGCATTGTGTTCACTGAACCAGCGAAGGTGCTCGCGCCACAGTGTGTAGCGAGCAACCTCTTCTGCTTCCTCCCTGTAGACTTTACCAAAATGAAGCTTGTATTCTCTCCATCGCGGATCACTCATGGGGAAAATATGAGCACCAAACACCGGAACCACAAGAAGGACCAACAGAGAAAACATTTTCGGATCCATGCCCTAAAAAAGAGCAGCCATTGCTTGACGCACGTTATGGTGACCAGCATCTCAGCTGTGATCACGGAGTTACCAAATAGCAGGCCAATCACTGCACAAGTCGGATTGCACGAAATCAATAGGTAAGTATAAAATGAGGAGCCACTATGTAACGCAAATATGTACGTTTCACGGCACTACCTAAATAACCATCATAACATTTTTCGACAAGGTAACCCCCAACAAGAAAAATGTAACTTACCTAACGTAGTCTATAGGAGGGAGCTCCAAGCCCTTGCAGCTCCACTGTCTGTAAAGCCGTCCAACTGCGGAACCCTTCAACTAGCTGGCAACACCAAGAGGGCTTATAAGAGAAGCACAGCCCCACTAGCAGGGGCCAGTCACGAGATTCCATTGTGTTCCTCCTACTTTTCTTACGTGTTTGTTGTGTGGCGATCCCGTGATACATGGTCGCAGGGCAGTCATATGACTGGCAGTCTGCAACGCATGGCTTTCTAGTTCGCGGCCACAGGGAAACAAGTCTTGGTCGGCGCTGTATTAATGACTATGACCTAGAAGTCTCGAGATCACTCAAAATACGTTTTAGGTGGGACTGAATATAGTCTAATCATTTCGTTTAGTGAATAAAAGGATAATATTATTTCACGATAATAGTCATCACTGTTGATATATGAGACCTTGGCGTAGTAAACTGTTTTTATTCATGAGTTAAGTAGCAATTTTCGCCTGATTTAGTCATTCCAATTTTAATATACATACGTTCGGACTAGCTCAAACTGAAAGGTCTTCCAACTGGGTCTGGGATTTAAATATTTTAAATATAAAGACGAGCGTAAGGTCATATTTTTATTCTCCTTTTCTTACAGCTTTTAGTGAAATTTAAACTGAAAAAAGTACCCTTAGATAATCACAAATAAAATCATGGATTGAAATTTGCCTCCGTACAGCCTCAGGAAATCAGATATTAGAAATCTTTCTCAGTCAAAATCGTCATAGGTTATCGATAGACAATTTTTCACGTCATTGTTTCGAACAATTAGGAATTTTACGTATGCATTCTGTTAATTGCAGGCTAGAGAAAGTGGCAATCGACGTTAACTACGCACTAGGATAGCCTACACTTTTAGTCTTTCGGTGAACGAAATAAAAGCTTGCGTTGTCAATAAGGGGGAAAAAATTGGCCTTCTGCATTGCTTGATCTTAAAGTTGTCGTACGTCATACGCATTTAGTCGATAGTAAACAGAAATTATAAAACGGCGCTAGGGTACTTGGTACTACGAACCTTTCAGCTCCACTTACATGGGGAAACCATGGCTTCGCACCCATCAGCTTGGCTTTAGGTGATTGCCTATGACGTCTGTCTTGAATGTCAAATTCACCATCCAATCAGTGTTCACTGTTTTGCTTAAGGCACTAAAAAGGTTGCTGTGAATAATGAACGATTAAAATGTTTCGACAAATTGCATCCGTTAGTAGGCGATGCACCAAGCCCTGCCATAAATTACAGCATCTGTTGCAGCTATCGCTTCAATTCTGCTACCAAAACTGTGTTATTATTATCAAAACTGTATATATTGCTTCACAAAAGATCTTCTACCTACTGAAATCGTTCTCTCTTTTTTCTATCTTTCTTTTTTTTTTTACGGGAGAGTTGGCCAGATGACAAAATTGCAATTACACAAAAATATATAACGGAGCATAAAGTACGTTTCAACTAGTTATAATAATACATTAGAGTTTGGGCATGGCTCTCCGAGAAGGCTGATAGCCTTTTCATGAAGCGCATAATTTCAGGATATCTTTAC
Organism: Craspedacusta sowerbii; assembly: GCA_003687565.2. Classification (NCBI taxonomy): domain Eukaryota; kingdom Metazoa; phylum Cnidaria; class Hydrozoa; order Limnomedusae; family Olindiidae; genus Craspedacusta; species Craspedacusta sowerbii. The sequence continues at coordinate 9,852 of QQSS02175876.1, read as the reverse complement.
GCAGATATTTCATAGATCGATCAAGTTATACTTTTTATGTTGGACAATTGGACAGACCCAGCTGAGGTGCAATACTTGAATCTGCGGAATGACTTTGCTAAGCAAAGAAATCTTGAGGATATCGGTGATTTACCAAACACTTAGAATATCAGGCAATTGAAGAATTTTTTTAAATCTTGCATATGAAGTTCTTGGCATTCTTTAGCTTTGTCCCACTTTAAACTATTTCGCAAATACGGCCCGGTCGCTAAGATTATGCTTTTGCCGATTCGAGGTCTCTCTACATATCCAAATGTCGAGAGTCGACTTGCATATCGGTGGTCTACAAGCTTCAAGTAAGGAGCAAAAAAAGATGGTAGCACGTCTCTGTTGTGCTTGTATTGAAAACCTACAGACTGAAGAATGTTTATTTCATAAACATTAAGCATTTTATGTTCCAACATAAGTGATCTGGAATGTAACAATGGTTTGGCGTATTGTATAATCGCCATCACCTCGATTAAGCTTCGTTGCCAATTATTGTTATGTATCGCAAGAGTCACTTGCCAGGAATTTCAGCACACAGGAAGTCATGCATTCTGATGCCATTTTGCATCTTCTATCATGGTATACGCATGGGTCTACCATATTTAATTCCTCTGGATGATGGTTTCGCTCACTGCACTTCTTACGCTGTTTGTTGAAGAGCTCAGTATACGCCCCAATACGGTGCTTCATGTTAAAGGGACTGGCCTTCTAGAAGAACCTTGCCATTTTAAGTGCATCTTGTTAGATTGACTATTTGAAATCTGTACGGGCTGTATCTTGTTTTTCAGAATGCATTTTAAATGATGTAGCGAATCATACTTCATTTCGTTTAATTTCATTTATTAGTTCATTCGCCACCTCATAAAAGTAAAACTAACAGATAATTACAGGAACGCGTAAAAAAAATACGTACAAAAATGAGAGAATATTGAACCATTCAGATGTTCCAAACATGAAAAGCATGGTTCTCTGAGAAGGCCTGGAGCATCATGGGGGTCGCAATCTTTTAAGACGACGCCGCATGCTTGAAGCCCGTCAAGCGAACATGGCGGAGAAAACGGTAAACAGAGCTTGGTCGGTTGTAAATTTTAGTGCCTTTGCTTTAGCTGGTCTTTGATATTTACAAGATGAAATGGAGTACAATTTAAATTTTAAAAAATACAACAACAAAACGACTTCTTCTGTCACCATTGTTAGGTACTTGTTGGTTGCTGCAAGAAAAACTTTTTCATTTCGTGTTTAAAATTATTCGAAGTCATGCTTTTCTTAGCTTCATTGCAATTCATGCGATTCCGTAAGTATGGTGCACTTATATCAATGCTTTACTTTCTTTTACCATACGACGAGGAACGTTCTCTGTAGCCAAAGTGCGAAAAGCGATTACTATACCGATGTTCAACTCGCTGGAGCATGGAAGCCAACACATGGGGATGCATATTGTGTTGATGTTTGTACCGCAGCGTAAGATTGGGAAGAACATTTAGTTTAAAAAACATTTAACTATCCGTGCGTGACCTTGAGTGACTATAACTTCAAGTAGAATAGAATAGATCCTTCTTATTGTTCTCACTTACTGGCCTCACTTAAGGCGTTGAGAGTAACACTTATCACATGCAGCGGCTTAATGGTCTTATGCAAACTTTGCAACAACATGGCCATATGTGGCACACGGTCACAGGCATTAATCTCACTGTATTATACAGGCAACTACTGCTTTCTGTTATCCTGAGCAAATGCTCAGGATGACTGCTGAATAAATAATTGGAGAGTTAGAAAGGAGTACCAGCTTGGAATCGCCGGCTTTTTTTAAAAGCAAATTTCAAAGCTAATATGCACATAAAACAACAACAAAAACAACAAAAAACAACAAACCAAGAAAACAAGGGTACTAAGTTTTAGTTCTGAACGGAGCTACCCAAAGGTCTGCAGAATTCAGAATGCCGTGCCGCGTTTATAGTGATATAAAATCGCTTATTTGTGCAGCTAAGGCAGAACGTAATCTTAACCTATTGCGTAAAGGTTAAGTTCCTCTTGAGTGGCTCTTGAAAATCACACACTCGAAGTATCACTTTCCCCATAGCAGCCCCAAACAAAGAAAAATCTTAGTTAGCCACTTTATAAGCTTTGTATCAGAAAAAAAAGCAGCCATAAGCTTATAGTTAAACAGAAGGTCTGAAATTGGCTTAGTCACATTTATGAAATCTCAAATCTCAACTTTCAAATCTCCACCGATCTAAATTATCAGGGCAGTAAGCATCTAGATTCATCCTGTAATCACACATAATGTCTTAAGTCATGTACTTGTTATTGTGGTCTTGTCTTTTGAATATTTTATTTTTTTTATTCTTAATGTCGCAGCCTAGCAATGCTCTACCAATTCTCTTTATACTCTACTGTCTTTGTACCTGGGCTGAGTAAATTAGGTTGGATGGCTATATCGTCAAGTTCGATCCAAGTTAGCATATAAGCTCCGCCTGCATGAGAATACGGCTATTTTCAATTGCAGCCCGATGTCGAAGTATGCGACTGAAAGTGCTAGGTGCATACATTTAACTAAGCTTATAGAAGATACAGAGTAAACACGACCATGACTTGCGAAGCAACTTAAAATTTTAAATGACCTTTATGACAGGCTCCATTGAAAAGCTTAAGATTAATCAATCTTTACATTCAATTATGTTTGCGGACGGCACATCATACCAAAAAATGTTTTAGAATCTCAATTATACTTGCCATGACCCCTAATTTTGATCATTCACATAGGTAGTCTCGCTTCACGTTCCTAAAACTTAAAAAAAAAAACTATTCTAAGATAGAAATCAGGACTACCGAGGCTTGCGATATTAATCGCCGAATCTCCCTTTTATCCAGTAATAACAAAGCTGTAACGAAAGTCTGTATTAAACAAGTGTATGATCGTATTTAAAAAGATTTAATGTAATGAATATGAATTTAACATTGGCTTTCTAAAGAACCACCCCGCTAACCATGCATGTTTAACTTAACTACCACCCTTAATGATATCCGAGATCGTATAACCCTCTTGCTTGATGCGAGAAAAGATTGATTTCTGTTGTTGATTTTTGTTCTTTTGTTTTGTTTTGTTGTGGCGAATGCCCGTGCAGTTTGTTCCTAGACTTTAAGTAAGCGTTCAACGGGTGAATCTGAAAGCACTTCTGAAAGAACTAATGAAACGGCATTCGTTGAGGTTGCCTAAATTGGTTTGAGTCGTATGTCAGTGGGCATTAAAATCTTTTCCCTTAACAATGCTAGTCCTGTCCTGGTCCAGAAAAAGAAACAAAAGCCTGGACTTGAAAGCCAAAATTGCTTTTTCTACCACTTGAAATATGATCATTGTGTCACGCTGGCTGTATTGATATGACAACCCAGATCCTGCCGAAGGCCACAGGCTAAGCGAGAGTTTCGTCGCTACGAGCTGGCTGATAACTTATCGATGAAGACTCTGATTATGGACAATGCCTCTGGGTGTTGGAAAACTGCAGCACCGAATTATCTACATGCTACATGCTGCTACGTGTCACATGTAATCCCATTTACCGAAAGTACCCTGATTTTCAATATGTTTTCCTTACAGCCCCCATAAATATGTTTCCCTTACTTCCCCACAGTGCCTTTTAATGCACAGAGAGCATAGAAGCTTACTTGGAAACAATTAAGCAAGTCAACTTCTTACAACTTGAAGCAAGCTAGCGGTTGCTTTCAATGTGCGTCATGAGTGGCATGCAGTAAGTTCAAGGCAGGCATATCCTGCTAGACCTCTGGTGGCAAGTCCAGAGAGCAAGGTGAGATTTACCATGCTTAAAGCCGTAAGCTTGAACTGGTACATACTGTTTACCCTAGTAACAAACCAAACAGCCGTATTCAAAGCCATTGCGTTGGTGCTACAGAAAAAAAAAATAACTGGCATCACACTTCACGTCATCAACGAGTGAAACCTGCAGCGTTGTGACAGTGGCACGGATAAGCGCAACCTGTTTCACGAAGACATTTCGATACCAAGGTTAGGCACATTGCCACTTAAATTCCTGAGCGTTTGGGTGTCAGCTATTCCAGGACCGTAAGCTTCATTATTTAGCTAGTATTGTAATTCATTATCATTTCCATATTCTTGCACTCAAAATCGTAGGCAGGTTTTTTTCCTCTTACCTTCGTGCGTTTGTATGGAAAGACTTCTGTAAATTAGGCCAAAGCAAATGCGATGCAAGCCTTTTTTACTTTCGCGAGATGACATTTAGTGCACAATTCATGTCGGACATATCTGAACCACCCATGTCCTTATTATTATCACGAACAGTTTCAGGACCTGGCACTTCCAGTTGCTTATCGTTCTTGTTCTTTTGTTTTGCAGTAGAAACCTCGGACCCATGACAATCAGAGATCACGCCTACAGGTCTGTGGTCAATCCATTTAAAAATCATAATTTCATCTTTTGAAACATATTAAAGTCAAGCACACTTTTATCGCCAGCTGAATCTTTAGCTATGAAGCATTTGCACGTAAAGTTTCACAATTCAGAACTTGGTGCGCCAGCAAGTACTCCATGACGTGAACAGAGGTGGAAAAAATTGCCCACATAAACGTCATGGTACGTGCCTTTCAATGATAACTCATATTGTGCACAATCTTTTTCCCTAACCTAAGGCATGTAGGAGCGTTATCAGCAAGCATCCTGTGCGGGAGTAACGGATAAAACTACTCCGGTTCCCATGTGATTCTTGGCACCATATCTTCAATTTGCACAACCAGACCATCAAATAATATCCCCAACACAAACATGGACAATAAATAGCAAGTGGTTGGCCAGCAACCCTCACCACCGTGGCACATTTTGCAAACAGCAAACACGAAAGTCCATCAGTTTCTGTCTTGAACCAACAAGGGGATGAAAGATATTATTCGCACAAAATTGCAGATGCAAAAAAGAAAAAAGCGCAAAATTTTGAGTTCATGCTACTTCTTCAACCAAGGAATAAGCCAGTGGTCAGGAAGATGTCTCTGGCTGGCGTTACCTAGATATACTTCAAACTTATGTAAGTATCCCTTCGTGTCCGCCATGGGCCAGAACCTTTGTAGCTGATACGGTACTGTTGCTTGTAGACAATGTTTAGGCTTAATTCAATGTGGCTATAGACCATGTTTGGATTCGTTTTGTTAGCTATTGCTAATATGTAGTGGCGATAACTGGGCATGAGCAGCATATCACAATTTATCAAAAATCAGTATTATTTAAATTTAGTAATCGAACTAACGGCATTTTGTTTGTTTAATTTATCATCCGGTAGAATCATAATATGGTAAGGCTATTTAAAAGTAGTACTATTGCAGCTAGATATAGTGAAGGCCCCGGGGGAGGAAAAACCTGCATTTAAGTATTTGCCGAGTGTGAACGCTCAAAATTCGAGATGAAAAGTATGAAAATACTATAACAGCACTGCATCTTAGCCTATTCTATTCACCAACTATGCATTCATGTCCTGGAGGCACGCTAGATGCACTAAAGTCAGTAAGAAACAGGCAATCAGATTTATGTTTAGTTTGGTTATTAGATTTCCATATGCTCATTTTTTGTTTATGTTTATAACTAATGATATAGACTTACAAGGATTAAATGAACAAAACGTGAACCTGCTCGTGTCAGCTTGGTACGATTGCATGGCCCCTCAGGTATTCAATCAATTCTTTAGTTTTCACTCGGTTGCTGTAGCCACTCCTGCTAGCGCCTTCAAGTTCAAGATATACATTCGCCAATGATAATAATACAATTACAACAAATATAAGCCCTTGCTAAATAAATGAAGAATTCAATACTAGTCCAGATGTACTTCTTAAAGTTATGATATGGCTTTCCCAGGAGGCCATTGGCCTTTACACGGAGCGCCATATGGAGGAACGTAACCCGACGGCGGGTTTCATACCTTATGTGGGACTTTCGCGGGCTTAGACATTTTTCGCTGGAGAGGAGTTGCTATGAGATCGTCATTCAAAATGGTGCCGGTCATCTCTAGCTTTTATGAAGCGTAGACATCATATAGCCATAGATGACCTGCAACTCGCATGCTAAAAAAGGAGAACTGATTTACCAAACAGTAGTGCTAGGAGTGGATTGGAGGAGAAATTTTTTAAGCTCGGACTTGAAATTTTCCAATTTGGAACTTTCTTTTGCTAATGAGCATCTACTTTGGTTCCATAAATAAGGTCCTTATGAAGAAGTGCTAGACCGACTCTTTCCAATTAATCGCTTTTCAAGCTTGGCTAACTTAGACAGTAGAATTTGGCATCGATGCCCTATTTGCTTGAGATACATGCAAGATAATTCGAACAGCTCGTTTTTGGAGCGCCTTCTCACAACTCTGTTGCACAGTAGACCAAATAAAAAGTATTTGAGTCTCAATATAAAGTACAAAGCTGCCATCAATTATTAACAAGTTTGTGTCTTAAACATCACAACTTCAAAATCTATGCTTAAGAAGAAATCACCGGTTTAATTCTAACTTTAGTTTTGTAGTTTAGGATGAGTCAGAATCAGAACCAGGCCCCCCCCCCCCAAGGCTGGCTTGCGACGTTTTAAGCTTCTGTGACTGGACTTGTCGCATGCCTTCATTTCAAAGAGCATGGGGTCAAAGCGTTATTGCGTAGATTGAATTGAATTGAGTTAAGTTACGTAATTTTTGCTTTATTGCAAGAATACCTTTGAATAATGCAAGGCTTAGAAATATTCCTTTACCCACTTGATACCACCCTTGTACCACGTGCCGGAGGCACATTCCCAGCTCTGTCAGTATGCTGGCAAATTATAACTCACATATTACAGCATTCACCAGTTTTTGTTGTAAAGAGTGAAATTCCACTCTATCTTTGGTTTCTCCCCAGTTTGCTCTGAGTTGAACTGTGTCTCTTCTGCTGCTATTGATTATAGTCCATCAACTTGAAAAAGCATAACTTTTAAGGGTTTCTTTTTCACAATCGAAGTCCTTCTAGAAAGTCTTTGCAGTTTTAGCCGGAGATTTCCCCATATCAGGGTAACATCATAAACGAAAAATAGACGCTTATGTGTACGAAGCCGCTTCTTCTGTTTTCAGCAGCAACTGGTATTTAGCTACCCATTTATTGCATGTTATCGCTTTCATCTTGATGTTTTAACTGACATCATCTTACAGTGTGCCTGTAGGACATTTAAAAAAAGCGCGCGACACTGCTTGCAGAAGTTACGGGGTAAAAAGAAAGGGATCTTTAGCGATCAATTGTAACCTGTAAGACTAGTAAATAAACGATTCGTACAGGCATGCAGGTGTCTTAATAATTAAAACATAAGCACGTTTTTAGATGACAAATATCGTCAGTGGATTTGAAAGTTTTATCATTTTCTAGTGGCATTTATCTTGCTGAAAAAAAATTGATTGATTGCCATCCATGTACACAAATGCATATTTCCAATGACTGATTCGGGTTGCTTTCACTTCAGAAATAAATCTTTAGAGCTTAGACACAGATTCATTTAAAATAAGGCCCCAAAATTAGGGTCCAAACGGGAACAGTCTATTACAAGATAACGTTTTTCCTTGGCAGCACCAGCAGGATCAACAGCAGAAAATGTATATCGTTTCCCTGCTGCAGCAGAATGAATTTAGACAACACTAGAATAGTTAGGCTGGAAAAAAAAAAGAACCTTATTAATCGAGACGTCAATATTCTGTTGTGTTTTGGGGTGCCCTGTTCTTAATCGTGCTCGCACGAGTCCCAAAGAAAGTGAACATGCTACGTTTGTGTAATAGAAAGCAGAAGATGCAACTAATACTCAAGTATCCTCCTTTTCTGTATCTGTATGGCTGATCGTGGTCATGTTGAGGGAAGCTTGAAATGGACTCACTCAGTCTTATAATAGAGATGCGGACAGGGAGAAAAAGGCAGCACCAGTACAGCGACTTGCCGTTAACGTCGATTACGTCTTTTACACGACGGGTGGTCTTTCCGACCTAGCAACCGATCCAGTTGTTCATGTTGCCGTGGGATGCTTATAATCAGACGGCACTGAATTGTAAAAAAACTCAGACCGAATTTCCAAACAACTTTAAAGGTTTAACAAAAGTTTTTTTTTGTTTCAATACTATCAGCTAACGATGTGTGGAAGTTTTGGCTTAACCCCGCTAGAAAAGAGGAATGGAGTCTATTTCGAAATATGATTTAGTTTGATTGTATCCAGTTCATGTACGAAAATATTAAACTTATATTTTAATTGCATAAAAATATTATTTTCAATGATTCCGAATATCTTATCACTTACCACTTTCATAATTTGAATTAAACTTAAGTTTAATGTTATTTGAATTTGAATTTAAAAATATAAACAGTGGAAAGTAAGATTTGTGCAGTTGAGTTGAAAGCATTCTTGATTTTGGTTAGTGTTGACAAAAGCTAAGATACTATAGATTTTTGAATAATTTATGCCTTTTAATGTGCTTAATATTTGCCGTTTTCAATGTTACAAAAGCATGAACATGTGCAGGTTTTTCTTTAATGAACGGGCCATCTAAACTTTTAAATTTTGTCTGGATTTGTATTTACATACTTCTGAAAACTTGTTCATCTAAATCTTTCTATTATTTATACGATCCATTGTGGAACATTTGTTGATGTGTCTTCTTGTTTGCCTACAAGTTGTGCTTTAAGTTTGCAAATTGCTGGCGAATTTGAGATTAATTTATATGTGCCACATCAGTGCATGTGATTGAGAGAAAATAGAATAAATCTTTTCTAATAGTTAAATGCAATCAATTTACAAAAGCTCATGTGCTTCTACAATATAAGCTCTATATTGTGGCATGCTTTTGCACGCATCTAGTTGCTTATATTATGTTCGAAAACTTTAAGGATCATAAGTTGTTGCGTTCTGAAAATTTCAAGAAACTCCAATAAAATACCTTTTCGTTTTTGCATGTTATGTTTATATTTTGATCATCTAGAAAGACTATAAGCCATATTCTTTGATATGGATCTGTAAGGGACATATACCTGGTATATTTTAAAGATTATGTCATGTAACTCAGAACTTGGAAAATCCCATCTAGGATTAAATTTTATTGTGGTAGATCTAAGATATTTTTCAAATATGCTGGATTTTCTAGGTCAATATTTTATTCAGATGAGTGAGAAGAATGGATGATTTTGATCCTTTTGATGAAGATGAGGTTAAAATTACATTTGTAACCTTGAATTTAGGAATTAAATTTAGAGATGCGCATCAAGGAGGACTATGTTTTAGTTTTCTTAGGACGTTTCACCTCTTTCCTCTGCCTAGGAATTGTCACCTTATTCCTCTGCCTTCATAGTTTGACTAAGAGAAGTTCTTTAACTTGATTAATTTAGAGATCTTTCAGCTATTCTGTTGCAGAATTGATTCATCAGTTAAGGGGCTTTGTTCATTTATTCTAGTTTCCTGCTTCTAGCTTCTTTTTAATATTGTGCAAAATGTGCTAAACTTTTCTCAGCAATTTCTAATTCAACATTTTAGACCGAGCACAAATATCTCCTTTCAAAGCCTTCCTGTTTTATAGTTCTTGGAAAGCCAGTAAGATAATGACAATTTATCATGTGATATTGTACGTTTTTAAAGTAAAGGCATGGAGGCTCATAGAGCAGATGCAAATCTATTCATTTATGTTTCTATTTTTCATCAATCTATGTTCCTTTGTTTATCTATCATTCTATCCACTATCTATGTATCTATCCACTATCTATCTATCTATCTATCTACTATCTATCTATCTATCTATCTATCTATCTATCTATCTATCTATCTATCTATCT
>QQSS02175865.1:0-14997 GCA_003687565.2 Craspedacusta sowerbii | reverse complement strand
TATATATATATATATATATATATATATATATGTATGTATATATATATGAACAGCAGCAAATAGTGGCCACAGGTGCGACGGAGAACGCTCCGTGACACAGGGTCCAACACACAGGTTATGCCGCTCGCACTGGCCACACCCAAGACGCCAATATACATGGACATACCTGATGCACTGCTAGATGTATGTTCTTCAGTCTGAATGGAACCACGACTTCGAGCTTTTCCTCTTCCTTTGATTCGCCACACTTCTCTGCATCTCTCTTCACGCTTTTCTTTTTCTTTTCCTCTACTTCCACATAATCTGCACTTTTCCAAGCGAATGATGCAGCATCGAACTCGCATTGAGTGTCATCTTCATCTAAGGTAGATGCAATTAAATTCCCTGATAAGCCGAATTCAATAGTCACATCGTTAGCTAGAACAAAGCGAAATACCATGCATTTCGCGGACTCATCTAACACGCGCAAAAAGCTATCAACTGACAATGATTATATAAATTACTTCAATATAGCCAGGCCCCGTCAAATTTAAAGCCATATATCCTTCACAAACCAGCAACTGTTCTGACATAATATTCGTCTAAGTTGACTTCACTGAGCGACAGAAATTTCTCAATTCGCTTTAAGGAGACCCAGGACTCTAGAAGGCCATTCAAGACCCATGGAAACGCGTTCAACGGGGCTACCAGCATGTTGAAGAGAGAGATGCTGGTGAAGACCTACAAAGAGGAGTCAAAGGCGACACAGAAACGACCACAGGCGTGCGCACAGGCGCACAGGCGCACGTGCCGCCAGCACAGCTACCCAAAAAAAATTAAAACGATTGCCGTCCATTTTAAAGGTTTCTTACAATCTTCAAACCCCAGAAGTACATTCGATCAGGATTAAGTTCGATAAATTGAGCTGAACACCAATGACTCACCTTTGCTGCGGTCAGCTGATTTCCGAGCAAGGAATACGTCAAAAAAGTCAAAATCGAAATCAAGATAGGAGTAGTGGCCCACAGGTAAACACAAATTGCATCCAGATACTTGCTTATCTTCAAACATCTCAATTCAGCCTGCCTGAAAAGGTTTCATGCAATCAATTAGGCTTCAAACACATGCCAAAACAGGGCATATTCTAAACGTAAGGAATTCCTCACGCACTAATATAAACAAAATAAAATAAATTCAATATAAATATGACAGATTCAGGCAGCACACAAGCAATAGCACTTGATTGCTGGATTACACTCCTGTCAAACTAGAACATTATTACCTATAAACATCCACTTTCCTCTTGAAAATCGCTTCCCATGCGTAGAATTTTAGCACTCGAATTCCATGCAAAATCTCACTGATCATCTGCATAAGGAAACCAGAGCTCTCAAAAGACATGGCATCCAACCAACTAGCAACAGCAACCAAAAACTTAGAAATGTGATATAGCAACTCTACAAACAATTTGCACTCACTTAATAATATCCACCTAGCCCAAGACCAATCTCAGCTTAGCTTGATAAAACAAATAAACCAACTAAGTTAAGTATTTTCCTAAAAACAAAAGCCTTATAGTCCCGAAAGTAGAACATACACAATCTGCTTAATTCGTTGACAAGAAAGTTCCACCAATCCAGTGAATTAAAAAAAGAAAATTTCAAAAATTCTATTAGATAGACTACTTCAATGATTCCGGAAAAAATATATCGAAAACATACGCAAGACTTAACATGATTCGATCGGCAAGTGCTTAACTCAATTCAATTGACTTCAAATGCGGAAAATGCCAGCTCAAAAGATAAATATAAGCACCTTCACTCTGCCGTCCTTGTGGAGCATATTTTCCTTGCTAACTTTTATGATCTTACTTGAAACCACTTTGTTGATTGGAATCAGGAAGACAATAAGAGCGAAGCCTGCTAATGATGACACACCAACCTGCAAAGGCACAAGAAGAGGGAATCCACGCATAATACAATAAAGAAATATAGGAAGAAAAGTCACCATCAAAATAAACGCAAGTCACTATCAGCAACCAGTTTGCAAGGAATCGGCACAGGTTATTCTACGCCCAGAAATGAAGCGTTCACAGAGTGACACGGAGGCGCACGATCTTCATCAAACTTTATGACGTTGTTATCACAGTATTAGTATCCTGTTGTATTTACATATTCCTATAACAGACCAATGCTCACAAAATCACCAATACTTGCGGCTTCCCTTACAACTACGTGCTGTTGCTAGTGTCTCATAAAGGCATTTACTCGACTAGTACTCTCTCTCTGTAAATCAGCTTACACCGGGTGATAGCTAGACACCTGAAACAGCTTTTGCAACACCGTAAACCGGCTTTGTGTAGGGTGTCTGATTTCGTATATCAAAAGCAAGTGCCAAGCCACAAAAAGCAGAGCATGGCAAAGAGTATATCAAGATATCCTATCAACACACTGCTATTCAGCGAAAACATCACAACTCAAAGATTTCGTAAGTACCATAGGAAGGGCGCAAATTTTAAATACTTACACCTAATGGCCAACCTTTCCTTAAAACCCCCCATAGTTAGTGGCGAAAATTTACAAAAATAATACACACGGGTAACCAACAGCATGTTACACTGTACCTCTTTCCACAACAAAAACAGAGCAATGCTAATCTGAATTGGCATGCTCCAAAATTCGTGAAAGGAAAACACAAAGTTGCTGAGTCGGTCGGTATCCGTACTCATGAAGTTCAAGACCTATGACAAGCAAGCAAATGAAAACAAGAAGCAAGGCTAAAAACATTTGAATCCACAAACTCTATCTTTGGCCCATTCAACTTGGTCTTCCCATTCAATTAAGATAAAAAATGAGCACCCTCAACATTCACAATAAATCACCAAACGGCACTCCTCAAAAAATTTGAAAATATAAGAAAATAGCAAGAAGCCAGTATAGACCAGTTCTTACGGTCCAGAACAAAAATGTAATATGCAACTGTGGAGACTTAATGAATTATTCGCATATCAGATTTGAATACCAGCCTTTTATCATTAGGGAAAGTATGAGAAAGTGAAAGAAGTTTGGCAAGCCACAAACCACCATTGGCATTAAAAAGATTAAGGACAAATAACTAAACATACCTGTCCAGAGTTGTACTTGCTTAATGAACTACTGCTAACAGCAAGAGCTTTTTCATAGATTGCAGAGACGAGAGCACTACGGAATTGCAGATACACTTTCACAATCTGCAGAAAACAAACAATAAATGTCCGTCTTATATAAAGAAAAGTCTTCATGTACTACATGAAGCACAGGGCTGGCATAACTACTTCCAGCATTTCCAAACCAGCAACGTTATAAGTTGGACCAAATCACCACAGTTTTCAATCAGAAACAAATAGGACAAAATTAAAATCTGGCCATGGCATCTTGCACAATAATGAATACTTATCTGCAAATCCAGAGCATTGTCACATTTATGCCACACTATCATAACAATTTTGCCGTTACATGTTCTTCACTTCGCCACAAGCATATATTATCCAGAAAAACAGAGACTGACAGCACCTTACTGAAATACTTCAATGTCAGACTAGCACATTAAATGCAAAGAGGAGCAACTAGAATGCTCTTAACACCATGCTTGAGTGCTAGCGCCTTTAAGCAGCAGTTTTTCTATGACATTTCTATTTTCTATGTTGCGTATTGTGTATACTTTTTCTTAATTCACTCAGAGACCTCACCAGTGAAACGTGAGCCAAGCCACGCTTACAGAAGCTAGAATGCATAGGCATGACTTACGTGAACGAAATCTGTTTGAGTCTGAAATCTGTCAAAGTCTGAAGACATGTCCAGCCTAGCAGGCATGCTTGCAATACGTTCCGGTCTTATCATTACAGAAATCTATCCAAACCAGGGCCTAATATGGGACTGCCATGAAAGCAAAGAATAAGGCTCCAGTCACTCCAGATCCACCAAGAGCATCTAACAAAGTGGATGGGTGCCATACCAGCACCATGAGAACTATCATTACCAAGACAAACACAACCAACATGACAATGACCACCACCATCATAAAAACAACCACCACAACAACAACAAAAACCACAAGAACGACAACCACAACAACGAAAACCATGATGGATAGCAGCAACTGCTATGAACTTGACCAACCATTGGAACCAGAACGTACCACAGCCACCAGTTCCCACCCCACCATCACCAACACCACATAAATTTTACTTTCTTCAGTCCTAATAGTGGCAATGCTATGGGGCCTGTGAGACAATTACAACTCTTTGGCTGATTCTCGGCCAAGTATCTTCAAAGTTTAACTTAGTCATTCTCTCATTTGGCTATTAGCATTCGCAAACCAGCATTCACATGGATTAATATGTGAAAACTTCTGATGGAGTTTCCATACAGTCTTCAAATTATAAATATTTGGCATGTGACTATCTAGTCAAAGTCTGCACAATTCCCTGAATATGAAATAAATGGTATCTAAATGGTATCTAAACCAAGAAGTCACTTTCTAGCTAATACCAATCATTACTTACTGCATATGTGTAGTGCTGTCTTGCAATGGCCAGAAAAAGATTTGTTCCAAATAAGGAAAACGCATAATAGTAGCCATGCAGGATGGGTTCCTGAAGCAGAACAATGTATAGGTTTGAACAAAACCAGTTCTCAACAGAAGTCTAGTTGTAACAAACAATTGCGAAGCCAAAGCAAAAGAAACCTCAAATAAGAGGGTACCTACTTGTTTATTCTCCATGAATGAAACAACCAAGTTTAGCAGAATAGGACCAGTAAATGACACTGAATCTATCAAAAGTTTCAGAAGACCATACATAAAAAATTTCTTGCCAAAAGCTGTGAACAAGCATCGCATCAAGGAAACTTTGAGCTTTCTTGTCCGTTGAAGCCCATCTTGGCAATCACTAATTAAGTCAGATTTAATCTGTAACATGAGACACTTCCGCCTTTCAGCCTTAATTATGCCTTGAAAGAGCGCTTTGATATCTTTTGTATCCAGAGAAGACGGCAGTTCATACAAATCCTCTGGCTTTTTAATCTGCATGTAGTATCCTTTTTTAACAATACTATTTGCCCACCAAAATGTAAGCCAAGACAAGAATCCAACATTGACTTCAGGTTTACCAAGATAAATATTTTCTTTTCCATTATGCAGGCTACAAGCATCAGAAGACACTAATGACTTCTGATCACCACTTCCAGATTCATCACCACTAGAATCTCCTTCATCCGGAACTTGCACAGATGACCGAATATGGACACCTTTCACAATAGACAGAACTTTACGTCTATCATGAAATCTTTTTTCCTTACCAGAAATGATCATAAGACAACTTAATGTGAAGCACACATTCAAGAAACCATATATTAAGGCACCATAGGTCCCCAACGACAAAGTTACCCAAGAGATATGGGGCATTTGAATAAGCACCCGGGCAACTAAATGAAGCTGCATAGATGTTGATACTGCTACAAGCAAAAATGCGACAGCAATCACTTTGGTAAAAGGCTTGTGATACTTTGGTTGCATTCGCACTCGCTGCACAGCAGCTAGACACATGGTCCATGATGAAAATCCTAAAGTCTTCGCCAAAACATAGGCAGGAGGGTGGTTTTGCTTTAAGACATAACTGAGAATGACCTCAAATAAGCACTCTAATGCCAGCAGAAGAATTACAAGCAAATGAAAATACAGCTTGGCTTCACATTTATAAGAGCCTTTTAAACCTGTTGTCAATCCAAATAGGAATGCTCCAGCTACTAGAAGAACACAATGGCTGGCATAACATGGAACAGTCCAAAGAAAGCATTGTCCAAATGTTCCAGAATCCCACACAGCATATGATTGATTGTAAGATAGTCCACAGAAGCGATGTACATCTTCCATAGCTTTTTTGGCTAAGCAACTCTAAAACACAGGTAAAATAGAAATTTAAATTGTTATACCTGCGTTGATAAAAATTACATCTAAAGAGATGCTATAAAGATGAACATAACATTGTATGGCAGCTCCAGGAATACCAACTGCGTCATTAGACCATGCGCAAATGCTGAAAGTCAAACAACGCTGCTATTACTAAATCCCAAATCACAGCTGCAACTACTACAGTTGCCAATAGCCCAAAAACATAATATGCTAAACGTTAAAACCTTGAAAAATAATAGAGCACAAGGCTACTTTAGATTGATGTGACACAACTTAATATATTGCATATAGATTGGGAAAGACTTTCCAACTTTTTTGGATTATGCGACGCTAGATACAGTCTAGCGTCATCGGGTAAGCAGATAAAGGTAGTTATTCAGAAAGTTAAAAGATAGGTTTGAAGCAACATTGCCCACAATGTGCAGTCTCTTCAAGGACTACCGTCAGCTTCTGTTTGCGTACGAATTCTTTATGAACACAAAGTTTTTTTGTCAGCTAAGATAACTGTAAATTAAGAACAAGAGCGCAGGCTGTTTCCAAGACCACCATAATTGTTGGGCTCAAGCCCCGATAATTGACGAAGGGCTTGTCAGAGAGGGATCTCATTTTCAAGTTGCTTTCTTGATGGCGAAGAAGACAGGAAATCTCCACATGTGAAAAGAGGGGTTTCAATTGCCACTGAGAGAAACGTGTTTGCAAATTATGCAGAACTTTGTGAACCGCAGTCCACTTGACCAGTACAAGAAACACAAAAAAACATGATCTGCACACAAAACTTCCCAAATTTTTTTTATTGCTACATGAAAAAATGGGACAATATCAAAGAGCTACGGGTACCATTTTTCAAAAATAGAACGAATCGAACGAAATTAAGTCCGTGCGGTAATTATGGCAGCTCGATTCAGTTTTTTGGATTGAAGTCTTTTAGTAAAACCCAAATCAATAATTAACCGAAACCGAAGGCTAGTCCTCAACAATATTTAGGAAAAACATCTGCATCTACGATGAACCTGATGATTGCAAAAAGGACGTTTCTGTTAACATCAAGAATATGACGCGCTTCTAAGGAACATAAAACCTAATTTTGCAGAATACATCGCCACGAACATTATATAACGGAGGACAAGCTGGTCGGCGCAGCAGACAAGCAGGTCGCCGCAAGCACCGTTAGCAACTTGCTCATGCCACAGGCTGCCGTAACTTTCAGTGATGTTTATGAAAGCGGAGACCTGTGGCTAAGGTCTCACTGCCATCCTGGAACCTTCGACCGCCACAACACACCGGCATCGCCGCAATTGTAGGGTATAGTTGCACAGCATATGGGGCGAATTCATGAGCTTCATGGCCGATGGCGCTTCATTCCTAGTACAAGCTTTTTTGCGGCATGAAGGTAATAATAAAAGGCGAGAGACCTTAAATGCGTACGGCACTACAGACAAATCATTAATTTGTGGTACTTTCTCTGATGCTTCCATTCTTTCAGAAGTTTCTCAGACTCTGCTACCATTTTGGACACAACCCCTTAGACTCCCGCAACTCTTGTTGAGATTAAGAAAGACTGCAGATGCAAAATTTCATCTGTCAATTAGAGAAAGTAGATCCTGAAACAGGTAGGGCACCATGAACAGCTTTCGCTAAGCTGGAAAGATGCCTGCTGAATCAGATCTGGCATCTGCACCACACTGTTTTGGGAAGTATTCTGGAGGTTCTGTTGTACTAGGAAACAAGAATAAATTGCCAAGCTTCTTTACGTCGATTGGTGTACAACCTACTGCTACAGCCTGGAGACAATGCCTGGCAGGAGGAGGAGGATACACTGGTGCTGGCAGACCTTCAAAATGTAGCTCGAATTTAGATAGCTGTGCAGCCTGTAGTTGACTTTTGGCATACCAAATAATTCGCAAAAGCCCCTCATGTTATTAGTACATGTGTTAGCAAAATCAGAGAAGTTGCAGAAAACTGCTAAATACCAAGCTGTAGGATTTGAGATGATTTCAAGAATTTTGGCACTTAGACCTAACTTTTTTGGGAGCATAACAACTTTGCAATCAACTTTGGTGAATACCTTTACCAGCCAAAAGTACCTTAAAATCTTGCAGAAATGAATGACTGTACGGCATTTTTAGAGTTCCCTTCAATGATAAACAATCTGTCATGAGACTGCACAGAACATGAAAAAAACTTTCGTGATCTTAACCATGCCACAAACCTTCATATGGCTTTAATTGCCCCATTATTTGTGTTGGCACGGTTACGACAAATTTACGTTATCATTCTCTATGTAGCTTTCGTCTCAAAATGTATTTCCATAAACTTCGACAAAACAAAAATACCTCATCAGCAATCCCAACATTTACAGAAACTTGCCACTGGCGCAACTAGGTCAACAAAGTCAAGAGTACGAATAACGAAACGAACCAGTATTATCGAATAAACGATATGCAAATTATTTCATCCTCCAAACTATTTTGCTAGTGCACTAGAACAATAAGGCAATTGCTCTGAACTCGACATAAAGCCTTTTCTCCCACTTAAGACTTGAATTTCTTGTTCAGAGCTTTACGACAGTGCAACCACAACAACCGCTTGGAATGAACATGGCTTCTGCTATGTTGGACATGGAAGGCAGGGCTTACATTTAAGCGCTGCGTCGGCGCATACATTAAAATAAGTTGGCATATTACCCACATGGTTTATACGGCCCATGTGCTCACGCTACAGGCTGACAAAGCGCTCATCCACAGGTTTCCGATGGTTTACTATGAAGTGCCTCCCACCAATCAGAATGCGATGGAGCTCAGCGGGAGATTCCAGAAGGGGTGGCGGGAAATCAATTAAGGCATGAGAAATTCTATGCCAGCGTTGCGTTAACTAACACGTGTAATGTTTCCACTTGTTTGAGTTCTAGTTTTTGTACACTATAAGTACTGTATGCTGGAAACCCTTGCGATACGCCTATCATCCATGCATATATCTCTTCTAGATAGCAAGTCCTTCCACAGTCTTGGCTCTCATGGTCTAGTAACAGTCCAAAAATGAAACTAGCACATACCTGCATGCTACTTACACTGCAATTTTACGACAGAGTTTTATGAGTGGAAGCATAAGATAGACCAAGAAAGTGTGATCACATGTTAACACAAGCAGAGGAAGAAAGTTTGGTAACTTTGAAAACTGGCAATTCGTCTGTTATAGCATTGGTAATAGACTAGTTGTGGTCGCAGGCACATAAAAATTCAAGTCTCTTACAAGATCGGAAGCAAGTGCCAAGTTGCAGGTTTTGGACTTCTGCAGGTTTTCAATCCATGTGCTATGGCGTTGACCAATTGTTTGCTATGCAACACAAAAGCTTATAAGGACTTTTAAAGTCATGGCTTCGTTTGCATATTCAGCAGTTTCTGCTAAACATTATTTTTTTTGCGCCAAATTGTGTTGTTACCTTTTTTGTCTTGTGTTAGTCCTTGTATCAGTATTGCATTTTCCAGAACATGTTGGTCATCATAACACTTACCTATCAACAGCGATGAAAACCCAACATTTTACAGGTCTGTTGCAATAACACACTACAACACACAAAAGAAAGTTCAGATGAGTGGGAGCAATGCAGCTATTGCACACCTGCATCTGATGTCAATGCAGAACCTAAAGATTATAGCACAAGACTTTCATCTCTCGACAGCCAGGCTCTCAAATAAGAATGCTGTTAGTGTTGTTGCCTGGGCAGGAGAAAATAAGAATGAACCACATTGAGTTTATTGTCATGTAAAATTTCCAGGACAGGCTGACGAAGTCAATGAACTACGACTGGATAACTTCATGATTGCATGATTGTGTGACTCAAGGCGACATGATTTGGTGACTGAAGCCTGATTGCTGTGGCTCATGAACTTTACGCACCTGGTAAAGAAATTTCAATTTAAGCAACCGATAGCACAAATTCCTGCAACTATCTGCTAATAATACTGATGCTTCTGGATGAGCATGGCAAATGGTATGCAGAAGCCTCTTGTTACACCAACAATTGATAATATGCACGATGGCTGCTTTCCCTAAAACTTGAAGTGAATATATCGGTCACCAAGTTGGGTGTTCCCATGCATTATCTCCTCTGTAATTGTCATGTAGATAGAGCTTGTAGAAAGAAAATAGAGTTTTAAAAAAATATCTGCATATAAAACAAAGCAATCACTAATGGATTTTGACACTACTGCATTCAAGAGAAACAGCTAAAAAAAAATTTATTAAAACTGACCATTTGCACAAGAATATGCCCTATGAACAAATCTTTGGGTATTTTGTTACTGCAACAAACTTGAAGTTTATCACAGTATGCACTTAGAATCTTGTAATCATGTGTTAAAAACATGTACATATTATCAGAAGAAAATTGAATCACCAATTGTATTCATGATCTTCTGCGACTCAGAAGTCGGAATGACATAGGAGTTGCTAGGAATAAGAAATATGGAATGGAGCCGGTCTGAACGGGAAAATAATGTCATAAAACGTGCCTCAGAGGGATACAAAGAAAACACAACTGGATTTGTGTAAATCAGTGTCATGCAAGTGAAGCCATAAGCAAAGACTTTCCATCTCTCCCAAATGCTGCTTTAAGATATTTCAACATCGAGGCCATGCATATGAAATTTAATACGACGGGTACCAGAAGGTCCAGTCCATCTTGATGGCAACATAAGTTGCGGTGAGCCGCTCTCTCAGAAGGATTTCAGACGCAAGGCCGTCGTATTACGAGATTTGCAGATACTGTTCTTGTAACTTAAACATTCTGCGCAGTAGTAAGGGACTAAGCATGATCCGTGATCATAGTTGCCTTCCGCAAATGCCGGCATCAACCATCTCACGGCAACTGAGTCAACTAAAATCTGCTGAAGCTGTCGCTTGCGAGTTACGAGTCGTCCAGATGCCGGATGAAAAGCTGAGAGTCGCAAATAGGAGTGTCTGTCAGGCTTCACGTTTATGTGGCGTGACCTATTGGCGAGTATAGCTCTTAGTAAAAATTCAAAGCTGATCCGCTTGCTATCACTTTCATGGAATTCGACCATAACCTTAGGATGCTCTCGCAAAAGCCTTGTTAATTTATATAAAAAATTGCAAAAACCAGGATCATCAAAAAAAGCTGACGCACTCCTTATTTGCATGCCAGTTTTTTTTTTTTATTATCATTATTTTACTATCTGCTCAGCTTTATAAACTTACAATATCGGGCGACAGCATCAGAGTCATTCTGATGTCAAGTGCGATCAAAGTGAGAATTAAGCTATCAATAAATACGGTGCGATGACTTTAGTATTAGGTCACTAAGCGCGCTATCATATATTACGTCGTAAGCATCGATCTACGGTAGTTCGAGTACCCGATGCATTAGCAGCACTCATTGGGTAAGAACGACTGGCTAAACTCGGCCATTTTTTTATCTCACTTAAACAAAGATATGACGATTGTTAAAACACGAAGTAAGTTGCACTATTAATCACTAGAAGAGGGCACATCTCACATGGCAGGTCAAGCTGACCAAGAAATAACAGGCTTCGAATTATATTCTGGTCGAATAGTGAAACGAAAAGCAAGAATGTGCTATATGTAAACATATCATCCTCAAACTGGTTCTTTTGTATAGAAATTCAAAAGTTGCTCTTGGGAAAATCTCATTTGAAGCTGCTTGAAGTGGGACGCATGCCTGGCCAACGTACACTCTGGCAAAGATCATCAACTGCGACGATATTCCACCATCAGGGGCTGCAGTCTCCCCACTAACATACCATGTCACCCGTCTCGATAAAAACGTGGAGACACTAAAGAGCATCTCTAGGTATTCGAGTTCACATATTTCGTCTGCAAAGAGAAAAAATATGACCGATGCGCAGGCACTATGCGCATGTCGATTGTCCCGAAAGATTTTTCAAAAAACTTAAGCCAACGAGAAGAATTTGAGCATAGAGTGACACAAAAGCGATAATTAATCTGAACTGTATTCTGTAGATAGTTAATGTACAATGCTCTTGATATGCGTGATATTCTGTTTCTGCAAAAATACGAAAGGGCTCTTCTACACTTTATACAAAGTAAAACCAAAACAAAAAACAAAATGAAAAACAAAATGAAAAACAAAAAAAGGAGAAAAGCAAATTGCAACACTAGGGTCTTTGGTTTCGAAGCGGTAATCAAAACAAGTTCCCTAAAAGTAAACCAGGCAGCCAATCCGACAGCAACGTTCAAAAAAGAGGCTACGATACATCGAACTCGACCGCACAACGGAGACCATCTAACGGATCAATGGCGTTTTACAAGGTCTACACCACGTAAGAATATCTTAATTCATAAACCAACAGAAGGTCATTGAGAACGCTTGCAAGCATTTGCCACCTCTTAACCAAGAAGACAAGCAACAGCTGCGTAGAGCCCTGCTTATCACACGATGCTTCAACGCCGCTACACATACAGAACACACCACATACAGAACTGCATCAAGATTTACTTTATCTTTATCCGTTACGTTATCACTGCGCCATGAAAAGGGTAGGAAATCATCGGAAAGTAGCTTCAGATAGAGTAAATCATTCCTATGCATCGGCTCATATTGCCTACAGATAGCTAATTACAGATAGCTAATTACAGATAGCTAATTACAGGCGTTTCATGATGACTGCGGTACCAAGTGTACGCAGTGATGCTGCGATAAGTTAACAAAATTAAAAAAAAAGCCTTCGATATCACCTACGTGCCATACGCGCATGTAGGTTATAAACCAAAGGGAAAAATTACATGTTTATCAGGTAACTAGGTAACTCAATTCGGCACCGTAACATTATATTACGAAACCAAAAATAAAAATTCTTGTATACGACAGCTCACTATAAAAACATTATGTACAAAAACAAGGAAAGAAATTCTCTTATAAATAATCAAAGGCAAAGTCAAAGCCAAACTTGATCCGGACACAAGTAAAAAACAATCAGGTCACCAAGAAGCCACAGCAGGCATTACTAGAACTCGTAACGGCACAAAAGGAACACAGAATAGAAGCAACAACAACAACAACAACAACAACAACAACAACAACAACAACAACAACAACAACAATCAGGTCACCAAGAAGCCAGAGCAGGCATTACTAGAACTCGTAACGGCACAAAAGGAACACAGAATAGAAGCAACAACAACAACAACAACAACAACAACAACAATAACAACAACCAGGTCACCAAGAAGCCAGAGCAGGCATTACTAGAACTCATAACGACACAAAAGGAACACACAGCAAAAGCAACAAGAACATCAACATCAACAACAACAACAACAACAACAAAAACAACAAAAACAACAACAACAACAACAACAATAAAGCAGGCAAAAGCAACAGAGGGAAGCAGAGAACAACTGTCCATCATGTCAAACATCTGTTAAGGTACGCCTTCCCTGAAATGAGCTTGGGCAGTTTTATTAACACCAGCAACAACATAGTTGCAGCAAGAACTAATAAAAGCACCTAGACCGACCCGAATGCTAGCCAACGCGGAGGAGGAAGTAATCAAAAGTGCATTAAACTATATCACGTACTGCAAAACTATCCATAAATTCATGCTATATATCGACCTCATTCACAGGTACAGCCACGAACAAGAGACAAGCCCGATCCCATGTTCAGAAATGTACAGGCTCTAGTGGAATAGCACAGAATCAGGACACAAAAAATTATCTTGTGCGTCGCATCTATGCAAACTCGAAGAAAGTGAAGATTGAAAATACTGCTCTATGTCAATACAAAACACGTGAGAGCGAAATGGGTCAACAACAAAACATGACCGGTTAAGTGGAGTGGCTAGCAAACCGAACAAGCATGGCTCAAAAATCTATCCCTGCCAGCGCCAGCTTTCTCGCAACAAGCCCCACCTTTATGAGGTGAGCAAAAATCGGTTCTAAGCAAACAATCAAAGAACGACATCTATCGACTTTCCAAATACCAGACTAAAGCAAACGAAAGCATGCCGACCGACGAAATCACTGCAATAAACGTGGCGCAGAAGGACCACAAACCCGGCGCTTTTTCCCTCAGCGGATGCTCGGCATCAGCACAACAAGAAGCTGACGTGGTACTGACCTACATAATCTCCGTCACCACGTCCTGGTGTACTTGTCTGTCTCTAGCTATCAGGGAAGGTTTTGGCACCAAATTCAATCCGGTCCCGTTCGGAACGCGCTGTCGGCCGGTTCGCTTTCGGCCCTTAAACTTGCTAAGATCGTCACCGAACACGTCGCCGGTACGCAATGCTGATATCAGGTCGTCGAACTCGCCCGGGTTGCGCTCCGATACCGACTGGCGCTTTTCGTCCCGGACAAGGTAGGGATTGATGTTCGACTTGTTGGCAAGCCGCTGTTTATCACGCTCCCGTTGCTAACAGACGGACAGAAGGAAAGAAGAACGGAAACCTGCTAAAACTCGCTCAATAGATCAGCAAACCAGAAGGCATCATGCAAAAAATGTTCAAAATGCTCATAACCTAAATTAATTACAGTCCAGGTCTGACAAAGCGGATATGTAAACATTTGAAGCTAAAAAAAAAAAAAGGCATCTCGAAAGACCAAATAACTAGTCCAGTTACCACGCAGATTTGCGAAAAAAAATTAAGCAAGATAGAAAACCTGTAACAAGAGATTTGAATTATCAAACCCGCCCCGTGTAAATGAATATCTCTAATGAATGGCATCTAATGTAACATATAGAACACATATCATAACATGGAGACCGTTAAAGGCCGAGGAAGCGAGAAATAACTATTGCCAGACCAGGTGTGGTACCAAACGTTGGATACGCCGAAGAGCGGGAATACCCTCACCTCCACCAAATCTCTTGCTTTTCTAGACTCTTCCTCTTTCTTTCTCTTGATCGCCATGTTTTCTAACTTCACTTCCTAGCAAGGGCATGAAAGGCTGATGTGCAAAAAGACAGACAAGCGAAAACCTCGATAGGCATGTGCCGCACCTGTGCTGTGAAGCGCAACCTGAACAACCATCCTCGCACGTAAAACACTTGGATGCTTACTATATATA
>QQSS02175854.1:0-14999 GCA_003687565.2 Craspedacusta sowerbii | reverse complement strand
AATAAATATATATATATATAAATATATATAAATATATATATATATATATATATACATATATTTCTCAATAACAAAAATGAATCAAGAATACTAAAAAAGAGCCACTGCCTCATCATTTTGAAAGTGATCGTAAGAGTACAAGTCTTCTTTTTATGAACCGAAAGGTAGCAATTTCAGTCTCAATAGCATTAAACGATTAACAGAAAGACACTATGAAGCGCGCCCAACTTGACCGAGGCATTTTTTTCAATGCGGATATATATAGTATATGAGTATATATATATATGGTGAGAAGGTGAGAAGACTGAAAAGGGGATATTTGAATCGAAAATATAAACTCCGAATTGCTCGCTTTCCCAACAGGGGGAATCAGCAGCAAGTTATCAAAGGAGCTTCACTGCAGATAGCGAATTTTAATGACCTATCGCCATGCTTCTAGTGGACTTTCAGACCAGAAGGTTAAGAAAAAAAAATCTGAAATAACGGGCGCACGGGGCACCACAGAATAACCTCTTTCGTAGAGAATGATGGAGGAGACCAATTAATTAAAAAAAAGCAACACAGTTCACCGGCTTCCAACAACCTCCGATAGGATTACCACTTCAGAAAAGGCTGGGGTACAAGGCAAAACAGCAAGGAAAAGAGCAACGTGAGCACACTGACTTACCTGCAAGAAGCTAATGACGAGCAACATGAGACAGTAGGAGCTGATGCCACCAGTAAAAACTTCGTTTAAGTCGCGCTGCACAAGAAAGTGCTTCAGAATGCGAAACAGGTAAGGCAAGATCTTGAATTCATCCATGTAGTTCTGAAACAGCAAACCAGTAACGCTATAACGTTCATGCTCAAGAAAAGTCGCTGCTCAAACATTCAATTTCGAAAGTACAAAAACATCAATCGGCGCCTGTCCGTATGTAAGACAGCATATCATGCTTTATTTGTCACGTACGACGTCACTGTCTTACACAGCATGCAGTGCTTAACTCTCCATCAAACACTTGATGGGTGCTAGGTACGACCACTGCCGCTCCTGTGCCGCGTGTAGCAACTAGTTCGCACCCATCTTCTTAGCATAAGCTCTAGCACAAATACACCTGGCCATTAGAAAGGCAAAACATCCCGCGCTGCTTCATTGGCAACTTCACGATTGCCAGACCAGCAATACAGCGTGCAGAGAGCGCTAGCATGTAACGCACCAATAACTGTTCAGAACTTCACATAACCTCCACATTAAAATAGAATCACAAGCGTATCTACAAGCATATTAAGAACAACTCAAAGATTGCCGAGGCTTATCCACTGGCTCCAGATTCATTAAGTCTACAAGTAACTATTCCTTTTGCGTAAAGAGCTTTAAAACTCATATGGCTGACGAGCTTGCATAGAACAACTTTCACGTCAAAAGATTTCATGATAAAGCTTATCTGCTACAAATACTCAAAACATGACCAAAACAATTTCTGCTCAAATAAAAAAAAACTTATTGTACAAGGATGATGCTGAGCCTAAAAAAAAAAGCACACTTATAATAAAATAACATCCATCAAATTCATCCACTAGAACCCAAATCAAACCTTACCTTGATTAACTCAGCACCCTTAACAGCTGTGTCAGTGTTGAAGCTTATGTCGACACGAACTTTGCTCTGCTTGTCAGTAAGCTTTATAATAGGAACCTGCAAACCAGAGATGCTACATTTCAAGCAAATCAACACTCACTTATTGTCATTAACAATAAAAGCAGAACAACAATGAAACTTAACTTAAACAAAAATGCCACAAAAAGCACTCGCAGGAACATTTGTGCATTCAAGAAGCACTAGGCAAGAAGACGAGAGCTCTCAAATTCAAAACATGACTTATTTCGCATAACTCGCAATTAGGAATAAGTAAACAAACTTTTCTATGCCTGATTATGTAAATCGTATAGTAGACTAGTGCGGTACATGCACAAATGTAGCATAAACATTAATTAAAACATTGACAGCTTTCAAAAAAAGCAGCATTAATGCAAGTTAGCAAGCAATCACTACAAGCACTACAAACAAATCTGCAAGATAAAATGTTCTCACTGATGCTTTGTCCAATACTTTAATAGCAGCTGGATCAACAATGTCCTTGTTCACCAAAGCTTTCTCAAGGGTGAACAATGGCAAGTTTTTCCATTTCCCAAAGACTACTAGATCGATATCACTAGATGAATATAAAGTAAGTAAACAAGCCTCAAAAATACCATCAAAACCAAAACAATAGCACTATGAACCAATCCTACGCAAGTGAGACAAACACTTCAGCACCAAACATGCAAACTGACCAGCATACTAGCAATAACAAAATCAATTTATTAGTTGCATTGAATATCCACCAAATTGCAGAAAAGTTTGGTGCTAGCACAAAGGCTGTACACAAGATACACAGCAGTCATCAGCAGCATGTACCAGCAAACAAGAAATACAACTAGACCGTTTCCTCTCATAGAAACTCAATATTTAAAACTACAATTGATCAAAGCAACCTAAGACTACTACAGACAAGCAAGAGCAAATATTGGAGCTAACCTAGTTGGCAAATAGGACTTTGTTCGGAAACTGCCAAATACCTCAACCTAAACCAAAGAATAAAACAGTCCAGAAAAAAAATTTGAAATCACTGCTAATCAGAGCAATTCCTATATATGACACTACGAATACTGTGAAAGGAAGAGCACTTGTCAGAAAAATTAGCGGTATTAAATAGCTATAAATGTGGGACAGCAAAAATTTAAAAATCTAATTTCAAAAGTCGCATTATTTTCCTGTCATACAGAAAATATTCCGAAGCATGATGATAAATTATAGAAATATTGTACCCTCAGATATATGCCTTGCTATAACATAGGTACTGAAAATATATCAGAAGAAATCTGCACACAGGGTACCTTAATCACGTATATTTTGCAAAAATCAAGCACTAATTAACCGTTGATTTGCCAGTTGAAATAATAGAGGGTGGCGTTAGGCATTCATGGAGGGAAAAGAAGCAGGATGTAGCAAACTCACGCTAAAGGCTAATGGCAAAGCCTTTCATGGATTTAGCATTGATTTAAAACTACTTGAGTGTTATAGCAGCCATAAAAACAACAGAGTGCTTTATAAAGTTATCCCAATTCAACACCAAAATTAATCCCAAAATTGAGCCGCAAATGTTTAGGATCAACTTGCCTTCGCAGAGGGCCAGAGCTCAACGATAACTTCTGTCATCCTGTGGACAACATCATTACGCATTGCTTCCTCTTCTGGTAATGGTGACATGAACTCATAAAAGTCCAAAATCTCTAAGTGAAGCCTAAATTTGAAGATTCACTAAGTTGGAGCAGGCAAAAATCTTGTAGATTATAAAGCCTTTTGTAAAAACCACACTAACTAGTGCAAAAGTGGACAAAATCAAGTTTATATCAACCGTAACATTAAATAGCACAAATACAGCACACATAAAACATATATGAGTCAACATGCCCTTTAGTGACAAAAGGATGAGTATCAGCTAGCAGAAAAAAATGAACCCTACCCATAGGCATTAGCAGGATAATCACGCTTCTTCCAAGGGGCAACAGGTGTCTTTTCCTCTTCATCTTCTGAGGAATCTGAGCTTGATACTTCGGCCTTTTTTCTTTTCATATTCGAAAAACGATCGTTCGCATCAGCTGGTTTGCCATCTTCAGCAACCACAGTCAGTTTTGATAGCTCATCAGGTTTTGATGACAGGGGAATAAAATCTTCCCCAGCACGGAAAGGGAACTTTTCATCGAGCGGAAATACAGAAGGCGATGAAGGCTGCGTGGCTTTTCCCATCGTTGTCTGCATTATCAACTTCCACGTTCGAAATGCAGGTCCTTCGTGTTCAGGTAAGCACTCTAACCTTGGGTCAACAGCCATACTAAAACTTCAGCTGCAGGGTAAATCAGAAAGCAAAAATAATTAATATAAGCACAGATGAAAGTTTCTCTTTTCCAATGAAGCCCAAAGCCAATAGTTTTCATCAACAGCATACTAGTGTTTATAAGTTATTAGTGATCAAACACGCAACAAGCTGAACGATTAACGCTGCTGACACTCCTTTACCAACCACAGTCTCCATATTGAACGGCCCGGCGCGTTACGGCCCTTGACCCTGCAGACCTGGAACGGCGACAGTTGTCCGTGAATTGGTTTGGCGTTGTTTTTTTTTTTTTTCGAAGTAACATATAAGATAGATATATAATAACGAAGCATAGAAAACAAATCGTAATTGATGAATCTAACAGGTATTACCTTCTCATTGGGTACTTCTTGTCTTGAGATAGGCTACTATGTCTTGCAATAATAATCAAGAAGCGCATGTATTCTTTTTGTATGCGGCACAGTAATGACTTGGCCCTTCCCCGCTTCAGAACTGTCAGAGCCGCATGGCCAACGTGGTTTCAGGAAACTCATAGAGGCCGAAGCACCAGACGCATGCTGAACAATTCATCTACTGGTTCACGTCGGAGGTAAAAAATGCGCCAGATGGAGAGAACATTGTACGATCTCCACAACCGCTTAGCATATTATAGCCGGTATGAATTCTCCATAAAAATCCCAGCGACGTCTCGTTCGTGCTCACATGACATACAGTCATTGAGCTGAAAGTCCACCTGATAATTGAACGAAGAAATGTACAGTATTATTTAAATACACGCTCCTTACAACGGCCTTGTTTCTCTGATAACCAAATGATTCTACTATCTAAAACGCACAATGGATTCTTTTAATAAACTCTCCATTTTAAAATAGACGGACTCTGATATTTACAAAGATTTTTCCCTTCGTTTAAGTAAGTAATGACAGCAGCAGTCCTTAGGTTAATACTATCGCAAGATTGTTGATTTGTAGGTGGTGTTTTTGTGCGTCATATGCATTAACTATGTGCCCGCATCAATAGACCTTCGACTTTTGTAAACGTTCGTCAAATGCACTATGCTCGTATTTTGCTACTACATTCTCGGTGCAATTGTTTTTAAGAAATTTATTGAACTCTGATTCCCAATCATTGTTTTTTTTTTCAAATTAAAATGTTTTAGGATTGACCTGTGATACAACTTTTGTTATAAATAGTCCAAATAGTATTGTAAATAATTATTAGAAAGTCATCATATTCGGCTTGCTTCACTCTTAATAGAGGTTCTTAAGAGCCATGCTCTTAAACGTTTTTCGCATTTGCATCACAAGGCAGCATCAAAGCGCTGACAGCATATATGGACCCTTTCAATTCAGGCTTGAAATGTGAGTAAAATGTAAATCGAATAGCACTTTCTAAATACTACACGAGGTCCCAACACGATAGAAGCCAAGAAGTGTTGCAGACATCGACATTATAAGCCATGCCATGCAAAGTTTGAGTAAGACTTCAAAATGCGTCTGCCTGCAAGAACATACCGTGAGCGAAATCAACTACTGGCTATATTATGTTGCATTTTTTCATCGGAGTCGCACGATCGTCAAAATTAGTGCTTCGATATACCCATATTGACAATATCAACAAGGGCGGACATAGAAGCTATCGGAGCAGACGAGCAATTATCAACGGCATCAAATATATGAAGATTTATTCCTCTACTGAGACTCTGATATCACGAAGCAACGGCTACGTTTCTAATTACCTTATCACTGTTCAAGAACCTGGCCTTGACAGAGAAATAGTTCAATCGCCGCCAGACTCCCGAAAAACGAACTTTAGGTTCCAACAAGATGCATTTTATCTATGCTGGTTGTGGTATGCCAGCGGGACATTCAACGGGATATTGGTGATTGTTGTTCCCTTAACGTTATAAGCTAGTGCGAACAGTTTTTAAAATCCATCTCATGATTCCGAGAAAGTCGGGGCATTCGCTCAGGTACTTTCACTCAATCGCTTCAAGTGATGACTAAATAGTGTCCTGTACTGTGCGTTTATGGAGAGAATAGATCTTCAGAAACAGTTAAGACATGTCTAAGTCCCAGCGTAGTAATGTCCAGTCATCAGGTCGCATGTATGCGTTGTCATAATATTTTTTTTTTAAACCGACCTTCTGGACAAGCCAGGTGGCATACCATGGTTCCGTTTCGTGTGTAAATGTATTTAAGAGTAGTAGAGGCATAGTAGAGGAATAGCAGCAGTATACACAGTAAATTCCAACAACAATAACTGAAACATGGCCTGACGCTTACAAAATCCTCCTACTCAATAGACGCCGTTTATGTTCTTCAAATTGGTGTTTTATTTCTAAGAAGCACCTGTCAAATCCTTTAGCTAACTTTCTATAGGTGCCCAACTTTGATCACAATGTGCCCAACGCCCTCATGATCTAGCCACCAAATTCGTTTGCTATTCGACAACTTTATCCTTCAGGAAGAGGTATTACATAGTCTGACGTATCTGATGATTCTTCGGCATCCTTGTCAAAGTCTACGTAGAAGCTCTTGGAAAGGCACATCTCATCAAGCAATCGGGATTTCCATTTCCAAAAAAAAAAAAAAAATAAGAATTAAAAATGAAGAAGGGAAAAAATAGATAAAAAGAAAAAGTTTTACAAAGAAGAAGGTGAGTGAGAGTGATCATCATGAGAGTATTTGCCAATGAGACTGATACTCAACATCCACTTCGAGTGGTGTTTTTTGAAGGTTGCTCATAGCATCCGCAATGAGCTTTTCAACTTCCGAAACCCATGGATGCCCTATAGTGGGTGAACTCTGACTCCTGGCCCAATCCTTAGCTTTTCGGGTTATATCTCCCCTCCATGTATTTCATGCTGGCTGTGATAGTTTTAGCGGCTTACGCATGCCGATAGGAACAACTTTCTCAAACATTAGCAACATATCTGCAACAAGGTATAACTTGGCGCCAGTCTTCTTTATAAGGAACATAAGAATGCTTCCCATGCAAATCCGGAACTGGTTAAGAAAAGTG
The DNA here is from genome assembly GCA_003687565.2 of Craspedacusta sowerbii. NCBI lineage: Eukaryota > Metazoa > Cnidaria > Hydrozoa > Limnomedusae > Olindiidae > Craspedacusta > Craspedacusta sowerbii. The sequence continues at coordinate 8,058 of QQSS02175854.1, read as the reverse complement.
CCAGATGTCTGAGGCAAGTGTCTCGATATGTATCAATGACATCCACTAATAAAAAGACGTCCATCTTCAGTGTAACTGTCATGATTGCACCCTAGCTTTTTCTTAGAAGGAATGTCCCGTATCTATTGAGCATGCGCACCCAAAATAATACTAATGATTATGCGACGTGATAAGTTGCATTCTCGATAGGGGCGTGACTAGGGGAACTACGAAATGCTTGATAATAATGCGATAATTGTCTTCGGCAACTTAAAGTGCCGGACAACAGACTCATTGCGATTATAGAAATCCCGTTTATAAGCCATCATTTAAGCTCGCACGTCTCAGCGCAGCCAGCTTTAAGCTCAATTCAGCGCGGACGCATTCCATGCGCACCTCGATTTAGCGCAGATGCATTTCAGCGTACCTCTATTCAGCGCAATCACGTATTCGCGAAAGACTTTGTTCTCATTCCTGCAAGTCACATGCTGATAGTTACAGAGTGATTCTGACTAAGGAAGGGGCTCAGCTTCTTAAAATTAGTCAACAGTTTATAGTGCTTTCGCCATCAATTAAAACTCGTGATTTTGAAGATTTTTCAGATATCTGCAATCAGGATCTGAATAAGCAAAGCTGTGAATTCTTGACAACTTTGTCTTGCATGTAACTGCCCATGCTATATTCTCAAACCATATGAAGGGATGCACAAACAAAAAGTAAAATGCTCTACTTGCTTCTTGGCTGAGGTATTTTCGGGCTCTTGCCAACAAACCTATGCTTTGGGAAATTTTTTTCTCAACAGTGGAGATATGCTTGGCCCAAGTTAAATTTTCATCCAACATAATACCTAAGAATTTAACAGGGAAGAATCGTTTATTCTGTGTTCATCGAGAGTTGTGAAGATGGTGGAAATACTGTCATGAGCGTAAAACAGATTTGTGTCATCTGCGAACATGATTACCTGTAGGGAAGGGACTGCATTGGCCAAGTCATTAATGTACGGTAGGAATAGTAATGGCCCCAGAATAGAGCCTTGGGGCACTCCATACGTAATGGGTGGCATGCTCGAGGACAAGAAGTTCATATTTACATATTGAAGTCTTCCAGACAAAAACTTTTGAACTATTGTACATTAATGAATGACATTCCATGCTGTTGTAGCTTTTATAATAAAATGTCATGGTCCACAGTGTGTCGAAGGCTTTGAATGATGACAGGAATGGAAAGCGATAGCCATAGGCTGCCGCTCTTCAAATCGTATAACTTCGTCAGACCGATACAAAACCTGGAGGTCGAGCTTTCTTACTACTTTAAGTAAAAATCGCTATGAACTTTGACATCAGACGAACGCCTTCTCAAATAGCAGCGTCCTTCAGTCCCCGAAGAAGGCAACTTACAGCTCCCAAATCTTTCCCATCATAAAGCACTATGCCAAAAGGACCTAACTAGTTAAACATAGACTGCATAAGTATATAACGCGGCAAGTTAATAAACGGTAAATAAACATGTAGGAGAATTGTTGCGCGGTGAGTAGAATACACGCCCGCAGCTTGTATACTGTCTCCTTCTCAAACTTGTCCAAACCTTGTAGCTACCTTACAATTTGCCCGCTTAAATATCCAAACATAGAAACAAGAAATATTAGTACCTACAATTGCATAGACTAATTGTCGCACCAACTGGAGCTAAAACTATAGTTGTATAAAAACTACCACTCAGTGTCCACGCAGCACCATTATGAACGTACATGTTCGTATTTGAATCCAAGATGTGATAAGCATCGTGGCGATAATTGATCCAAACAGCCATCGACCACGCTAGCTCCATCATGACAATACTACCAGATGTTAAACAAATTGTTTATCTCCGACGTAAGTGAATGCAAAAACACAAGTGACGTGGATGTACCTAGCGGACCAAGTGAAAAATTTCCTTCCCTTGCTTTGAAAGCACAAACACGTGTAGCGTGAACAGCCGAGTAAAAAGAACAGGTATTCCATCCATGTAGACCGTGGTAACCCCGCAAAATCTTTGAAGGTTTTTAATCGTAGCGAAAAAAAAATTCTCTCTTTTCTACCATCAGGAACATCGCACCTGTTGATTTTCTTCGGAATGGAGTTGGAAACTCCAAATCTTTCTCTGCGTGTAGGTAGCCGCGGGCATCTACAGGAAGACTGGTCACGTAATGCGAAGTAATTGACGATCTTGAGAAGTTATCATTTTTATGCAAAAAATTAAATATAGATATATGCAAGCAAAAGAAATTGAGCATTTTAACACGATTATCTAAAAGTTTACTACCTAGAAATTTTCGGTGCGCTTAATTCTACGCCTTTGCTGCGCGCTAAAATGTGGCTGCGCTGAAACGAATGCGCTGAGAGGTGGTTGCGCTGAAATGTGGCTACGCTGAAACGAATGCGCTGAGAGGTGGTTGCGCTGAAATGTGGCTGCGCTGAAACGAATGCGCTGAGAGGTGGTTGCGCTGAAATGTGGCTACGCTGAAACGAATGCGCTGCGATATGGTTGCGATGAAATGCGACTGCGCTGAAACCAATACGCTGAGACGTGGTTGCGCTGAAATGAGGTTGCGCTGAATCGTGGCATGCTAAATGGAGGCATTTAAAACGGGATGCGTTGAAAGGTCGTGCGCCGAGTCGTTATATTCACCGTATTGAACAATTTGACAAAACGTTGCTCATAAGAAATACGTCGGCAAGGTCAAGTATGCATAGTTGATTTCAGTCCAGATCTTATAGCTAAGATGGCATCATTCTCCGAGAAAGCCATTGGCCTTTGCATGGAGCACCATAATACAGCACAAAGTAGAGTTGGAGAGGTTCGTTTGAATTAACATGTGCATGAATAAAATATTAAATTCAAAACATCATCATTCACGTTAATGGAAAGTAATAATAATAATAAGAAAAAATAGAAAGTGACCTTCAAAGAATCATTTCATATGAAGTCCTTGTTGGAGAACCATGCCGTCTCAGAGTACCTAATCCGGACTTATAATTTCTAACTCTATATATGTCTGTAAATATTATTGATGCGCATTGCTAATTGTATTTGCGCATTGACAAAACAATACAATAAATCGCAAATCGAAATCCCCTCTTCCCTACACATACGTTTAGGTAGGCATAGGGGCATGGGCTCTATACTCATCGCAACGCCATATTGGAGTCAATGTCAATCAATGGATCCACATATATCCGCTTAGATCAACATAGGAGCTGTGCGCAGTACTTTATTCCGGACATGTCCATACAATTTACACAATTTAGAACGATGTAATATAATTTCTTTTATCGATGCCTGGAATACGAGTAGGGAGAAATGACGTCATCGCTGCTGTGGCATCTGCTGAACTTCTTGCATATTTCCGGTGTTTCCAGAAGGCTGCCGAGTTTCTTCGGTCTCGTGGCCTCGTGCCACGCCCCGCTTATTGCAGGGAACTCTTCGTCGACGTCGTTGACGGAAATCGTAAGAGTTATTTCCTCCTCGCAGTCCGTCTTTTGTGACGCGCTATCGCCTTTGACGCCAGGTGTGAAGTCGGCGACTCGCTTAGCTCGCACGATGACGCTGCCTCGCTTTTTGGGTCGGTAGATATGAAAAACACTTCGAATGGGACTGCTAGCCGGCGACTGATCAAGGATTACCCGCCTAATATCGCTGGTCTTAATTGAAATAAATTTCGAATCGCGGGATCGGAAAATCAACGTCTTTTGTGTCATGACCAACATCCCTCCGTTGTGCGTCACACTAATGGCGTCTCCTTCTCTCGCTCCGCCAACGACACGTTGTGTAACCACGTGAACAGTGTTTGTCGTCGTGTGGTAAATGAGTAGTCCGTCTTCCGGCTTCATAAGGAGCTCTGGAGCAATTAGTTTCGGTTTTCGTCCTGCCTTGTCACTCAAGTCGCCATAGCTGAGCGATAATATGGTGCCCAGCGAGTTCGTTCTTCTGTGAAGCTTCTTCGAACCACGTTCGTGCCCAGACAATATCTGGGATTTAGCCATTATGACGCCACGGAAAATGTTTGCGAGCGTTAGTCCGCTGTCAGTCGGGCTAATAAAGAAACTCCGCAGCTCAAACTGGTGGACTGGGTGCGAAGTTCACGCTCATCACACTGTGATCTGATTTTCTCCTCGCAAAAGGTGACGTCTTCAGCTGTAACTTGCGTTATGTATAAAGCGACCTTTCCCATCAGCTTTTCTACACTTACAAACTAGATCATAAGCTGTTCTTGTGGCGCACAAAAAGTCAAGATGTGAATTGTGCTCAGCATAAGCCTCTAACTGGAGACCGCAGCGCAGATATGCTCGAACCTCGTGGATGTACTGACAGGCTTGTCGGTGCATACCGCTTTTGAAAGTTCATCACTCTGCTGAGCTGCCGGAATGCCATGTCGATTGTCTGTACCTGTCCGTCCGGACCGGAATGCCGTGGTGCCAAATCAGAGTTCAAAATTGTCCGTGATTACACCGTTGTTTTGCTTAATTAATTAATCATAGACCAGTAGCTTGCATGCAAATATGGCTTGATGCATGCAAGCTTGCAAAAGATTTTCCTTTGCGTAACGCTGACTGCTTAAATTAATTAAAGGATTTTTCCTGACTACATAATCACCTGTACTAGGAAGCCGTGTAGCTCGTTATCAAACTCAATTCTTGCTTCCGAAATTTCATTAAGTCAGGAATTCCCACCGGGATAGGGGTTATCTCTGCTCCCCTTCGCTAACGGGGGATTATAAAATGCAAAGTCGCGAGCAATTAAATTTTGAAAAGATTTTGTAAGCCTGAGTTTTATAATTCTCCAAGTTGGAAGTTCGCTTAGCAATGATCGACATTTTAAAAAGTGTTGATTATACTTTTTAAACACGCTAATTCAAGACTAGGTGACGAGTTACCGTTAATAGAAATGAGATTCCGATCCAATTAGGAGATCTTCTTTTAATAATTGCTCGCCCCATTTACGGTGCTCAACTAGAACACACTGGCGATGTACCTGACTATCTGTTGAAGAGTTAACTTTTGCAAGCTCTCGTATTTTCCTCTTCGTCTCGTAAGACAAAGTCGCGTACTTGCCACAAGCACCTATTAGTTTTGGTTTGAGACTAATGATTCATCGTGGGTTCCTCCGAAACCAAGGTGTTTACTAGGAGTTACAGTAAAAATTAAATTATGCTTATAAATACGTATAAACTTTGGTCCATGTCGGCTGTTGCACACATGACTTAACTCATTATCAGTTCGATATATTTAAAGAAATTTTTTTTTCAGGTTTTGTGTCTTTGTAGTTAACTGCTAATCTAAAAAAGAAGAGACATTTGTAGGGAATACCAATTGCTTAGAAAATCCTTAAAAGAAAATGCAATTCAACCCTTTTGCAATTTTTGGAATAATCCAAGATTGTTTGCTCCCGGAGCCGGATTATGATGGGTTGGGGCCATAGGACCAATATTATTTTGGGGCCGTTGCAGCTATTGAAACCTACCTCCAATCAAAACATGCACTTGGATTTAATCACCAGCTTTACTAGGGCAGCATCACAGCGGAGGACACTCATCAAATAGCAAGCGGACCTCCTGACTGCAAGTCGTTGTCGCACATTAAATTAGTGAAATTGTTTGGCCGTGCTTCAGACTAGAGGCACAAGATCCACTTTAATAAATCCTTTCTTTCTTTTTATCGTTCTTTCTTTCTTTCTTACACGAGAATTCATCAGCTAATAAAACCTACATAACTCCAGAAATACATAACCTTGCATACTGTAAGTTGCTACGAGTCCGGGAAATAATGTAATAAGTCAACAAGTCCTTGTACAAAGCACACAGATATTATTACAACATTACGAGCTACATACCTCATCTAATTTATTTATGATCTGTCAAAGCTTTGCCTGCAGCGTAGCATTTGTTTTGCGCTTCAAAGATAAAGAAGCCAAGAAAATGAACTTAACAATACCTTTTTATGAATAATTTTTTTTTGCTGATTTGAGTGACATGAAGTAGTGCCACTCTTCCAAATTCAAAATTCTGAAAATATGAGGACACTTCAGGTTGCATGAAATGTACATCAGACAACTGTAGATAAGATGGTCTTATTCCAAGCCTCTTATGCAAGATCATGCCAGCACGCATCGTCACCCAAAAACGTTTTTAAAAAACTGAGCCAACCAATATGCCAAATACGTAAAATAAAGTCATCCCTTTTTCTGTCTTAACCAAACATCTATCAGAACCTCTTTGACATTGACTTGCCGCACAACGTCTACTTCTATACACAGCAAAGCTTTTGATACGGCAGCATTGATTTTTCTTGATACTATTCGCATCTGGCTATACTTACTTGTATTGCTTATGTCCTTTGTGACTACAGCTTTTCTTTTTTGCATGCATAATAAACCAGGCAGAGAATCCGGCTTTACTGAGCCAGGGAATTTCCGAGAGAATATTTTGTTCTTTCCAACGGAGCCGATGTGACTTCTGCTTTACATTCGTAATGGTATATGTGAAGAAAATTCGAGTAGCAATTTCAGCATTCAAAACATCGTTTCGCCATGGCCCGGTACCAAACTTGGCATTCAAAACATCATTTCGCCATGGACCAGTACCAAGCTTGGACTAATAATGACTAACTCTAATACCTGTAAATATTATCGACTTTCTTTCTTTCCTTCTTTCTTTCTTTCTTACAAGAGAATTCGCCAAATGATAATATAAGTATGTATACATGTAGTTATTAATAATAATTCCAGAAATACTTAACACGGAATCCTGTTAGTTGCTACTAGTCCGGAAAGTAATATAATAATTCTTTAGGCATACTTCTCCGAGAAAGTTATTTGCCTTTTCATTGAACACCATCAACGATGGCATCAAAGGCAATCTTTGTTGTGCTATGTTAGATTGAACTTACACCCTGCAGTTGATAAAATCCAATCCCTATGTGGATGTTTAAATGGATTGCTGCTGCGAGAACACTATGAGCTTGCCTACCATCAGCATGCCTCGCGACACGTGGTAACGATGATTTACTTCATGGTATGTAGAGAGTCAGCACGTTGATTGATCCTGCTATGGTGAAAAACGTGCATGTACTTGCAGGCGCTAAATTACGATACGATATGTGAGGGGGAACAAACGAAAAATACCGAGATCTCGCTGCTTTATGGTTTAAATTTTTTTTCTTGCCTTAGCGAGAACTCCTATGGTTTATCGAAATCTTCGACTCTACTGCTCTGATGTGGTTAGTCCAGACTTGTACTGCTACTTGTGTTGAAACAAGACAATAAATAGAATACATAAAACCATTTTGTATTCTGTTTTCCGCTTAAGTCTTGTGAAGCTCAAAAACACTTGACCTGTTCGTCTTTTCGATCTTTTGCTTTGATAGAAGTGGAATGGCTTAAATTCCCCACAAAGATTCATAACAAGGATCTTCATGATATTAATCGACAAGTTCCTCAGATTACTGCTCATGTTCGTTCGCAGACAAATCCAGATCACTCAAAAATAGAAATTTTTGCCATATCCTTGTAGATCTTGTGCTCTTCTTTGGAGTTGAGTTTGAAGGGTGTTAAATATTGTGAAATATGTGGTAATGCAAAAATGATCTTTCGCACTAAATTCGACATCTTCTACCAAGCCATCCTTTGACGGTTTCTTCCGAATTTATTTCCTCGATGACGATGGAAAATAGTCTGACACTACGTAAAAGTCTTTCCACATCAAAGAAGCTTCACCAGCCTCCATCTTTAGAGCCCATTGCATTTAAGCGCTTAAAATTTTGAGTGAGGTTAATCGGGGACGGAATTGTTGCGAATGTGATGAAACTGCCTACGGGGTTCGGAAAGGAGTACTGCGTCAGCAACCGGGTGGTCGCCGGTCGTTCGGGGGCGGACGGCGCCGGCCCTGCAAGGCTTAGTTTTTTTTGACGGCAATAGCCGCAAGCTACGTTTTTGTTATGTATGTTAAAGTATTTAAAGCCAAAAGTTATTGTAAACCAGTCAGTCGGAGTTGGGAGTCGGAGCGCAGCAAGAGAAAGGTTATTTTGTAAGTTTCTTGTTCTTGTT
>QQSS02175843.1:0-15000 GCA_003687565.2 Craspedacusta sowerbii | reverse complement strand
ATATATATATGTTCGCAAAGATTACCTTTTGCATCAGACTAGGAGTGTATGACCAAGACCGGGTACACAATAGATACGTATATATATGTACGTATATATATATATATATATATATATATATATATATATTATACGCCCGAATAGTGTATTATTGTATAACATCTTTTTCCAAAACATGTAGAGGGAACGCTTAACAATACGATAGGGTCCACATAACGAGCTATAAATTATAGCTTTTAGGCTTTGCACGTATATACGTTTGTTGAGTCGTGAAGGTTGAGAATCGACCAGACCCCACATTGCAACCTGTTACTCGAATTTTTTCAAGATCTTACGCGCCAGTAACGTTGATGGCATCGGAACATACAGTAAAGCTACCATTTACTTAATAGAAAATTTCAATTGCTTGAGGATTGCTTGCGCTTGTTAAGGAAAGAGATAGGGTTCGGGTTAGGGATAGGATTTGTAGTATGGTTAGAGCTTGAGTTTGCATTACATTCACACTTATCCAACAGACGAATAAATAAATAAATAAATTGCATTCGAGTCAAAGCTTTTCCATCAGTAGCGACTAACGACGGATCTTTTAGCAACGCGAAATTACGTCATATCTGACCAATCGCAATGAACCGCTTTTTGAAGAGTAAATGGTAGATGCATACCCTCTAAAGGTAGGTAAAGCGTTGATGCTAAGAACAGTTCAGAGAGATTCTCTTTCTTTCCTAGCACGTTATGAGATTGGCAGACAAAGATTGGACTCGGGTTTGACACGTTTGGTCGTGGAAACAACGGATAGCACCCCACTCCGCAGCATCCAGTTGCGCTTCTCCTGGCGGCTTTATTATCATCATTAAGCAGATTCATTGCCGCATGATAACGGGTGATCTTGATTGACAGGTGGCTTTTCTTGCTAATGTGTTTAAATTACTCTGGGGCTTTCATCGAAGATCATTAGAACGTAGGGGTTGGCGGTGGCTGGTAGCGTTTCATCGTAGAATTTCATCCAAGGAAGAAATCTTTCAACTCGCATCGGAAAGCATCAACGCCACTGATCGTCACTATGATCGGAGAGATGAGAATGCTTGCCCATGGAAACGCAGACTTTGAAAACCTTCAGTTCGCCGGGAAAGAAACTTTGTACAGGGGTAATGGTGGATTTTTGCCTTACGACGTTCAAGCTCATGGGTTCGTCAACGCACCGAAGGAGAGGCCTCCTCTGATTCGGACTGTGCCACCTCACCGCGGCCACTTGCCTCCTGCTAAGATATACCAGCCTATGCAGCCACCTCTTACCCAGTGTTCCAATATGGCTCCGCTCACGTACTCGACGGCTTTGGCGGACGTGGGCCCCAGAGCCGCGATGTACGCTCCACCTCTCGAATCGCCTGATTCATCTGCTCATTCACCCAGTGTGAGCTGGTACGAAGGCAACCCGACATGGGGCTTTACACCAGCTTCGCACGTGGATCACGCTGGAGGTTGGTACCAAGGACCGATCCAGGGACACCCACAGGCGCATATGGAGCAAGGTGAGAGACCTCGCTGTTTGTCTAAACTTGGAAAAATTCGTAATTTGACTTTGAGGGAACCCTGTTTCCCAAGGTGAGAGACCTCGCTGTTTGTCTAAACTTGGAAAAATTCGTAATTTGACTTTGAGGGAACCCTGTTTCCAAGCGTTTTCTTGAAAATGTGACAGATTTTTTCCATTGCATTTTCCTGTTATTTTCATTGCGTCATTTTTCAAGGCTTCTTTTCATTCCCTGTGAGTGAACCGGGTTTCCATACACTCATATGAGAATGCGACTGTTTTTTTTTTGCCATTGCCTTTTTTTTTTGCATTTGTCATTGCAACATTCTTCATGGCTTTTTTTTTTCATTCCATGTGAGGGTACCGGCTTTCCACAAGCCCATTTGAGGATATGGCTAATTTATTTTTTCCTTGCTTACGCAAACGGCTGCATTTCGAATTATATGAAGCATTCTTCGATAAGGAATTTAGTTCTCGCACCTCGGGTTAACCCACAAGTGAGAAAGCGGTGTAGCATGTATAACAAGTAGTATGTAGTGTGTACATAAAATAGTTATGTGTCATCATTGCGTAGCTTCAGATTTTGTATGAAAACTTTTAGCTGCTGGAGCAGTTACAAATTCCCCCGTATCTGACGTCGCTCATCGCTCCGTAATTTTTGCACTGCTGTGAACTATTGGAATTTATGCTCTGTGCTGTGCTGTGCTGACGTAATTTATGCTGTGCCGTGCACTACCAGTAATTTAATTGACTGAATCTTGTGTCGGATAGGTTTAGTACTGCTCTAGCAAGCCCTGCTAGTAACTAAGGCTGCGTTTTCCTTTTTTTGAAGCCGATTTTATTTCTAAGGATGTCTTCGTCATACGAGAATTCACTCGAATCTAGTGTTTGCCCTGCCTTTCGGCCGGTCGTTAAGAAGTTCTTTTTCTAATCTGGGGTACGCGACGGGGGTTGAGGTCTTTCACTTACCGATGACGATTTTTAGCAGTTAGCCTATGGGTAATCAATGTGTTGTGCACGTTTGCTGACCTTGCTTACGGTTTGGTATGGGTTCCACACTTGAGAGATGTTACCGATATTCCGAAAGCCGGCACAACATAGTTGTTTTCAGAGGGTTCCGTGCAATTGGCGATGCGCGCAATCCGCAGTCCTCAATACGCGCAGTTTGCGATGCGCGCAATCCGCAATATGCGCAGTCCGCGATACACGCAATCGGTGATACGCGCAATCGTTGCTTTGTGTTTGTTTCCTTTTCGCAAGTTGAACCGCTTCTGTTACGGCGTTTTCGGACTGAATATACGGACGCGCTTGCTACTTAAAAGTCGTTGAATATGAATTCGAGGTCTCGCCTGTCTTGGTACTGTAAGGACACTTAAGTGCTCTGCGTGTTGGTAGTAGTACGAATTAAAAAGTCCGAACCATAGCAAGTGTTTCAGAGCGTAACTTTTTATGAAACACTCAACCAAAAATGGCCATGCACTTTTTATCTAAAGGCTAGATTGCTTGGGTTTGTTCCATTATGATTGAATCAGATGGGAATGCTGATTAATGAGAATGGTAATCGTTGATATTTTCAGCTTTTCAACAGCCTTTCCACAAGCTGGTGTGACTAGGCAGTCCAATCATGATGATTTGCCAACCGCGATAGCTTCAATTCGCGTGGGAACAACTGGTGCCCCTTCGCACCCCCCCCAATGACATGGCCATCCAGAGGATTAAGTCCAATTGAAATCTCACTTCTTGGCCGATGTGCAACTGGCATGGCCATGAACTGTTTAAGCGTGTTTGCATTTGTGACAGCATTTATTTGTTGGTGCGCTACAACTCATGTGATCAGCCGTGGAGAACGCTGAATTAAATAAGAATTTGTTGGCCTCGCATACCCCCGGAAACACCTCTTAACGTGTGCTAAGACGACGATTTATAGATTTATTAGTTTGTATAATTGTAGCCTAATTTACTTATTAGCGATGTACATACATATTAACATGGTAGCAATGTTCGCTTTTCGTAAAATTTTTGCGCGGTGGATTAATAGTAAACTAAATTGGGTAATAGTTACCGAACTTAGTGGTCGGCTAATGAAATCTAGTTTTGCGCGTAGGCGCTTTCTCTTCCGCCTGTAGGGGTATGGTTGCTAAGTTTATTGTTTTTCCTCGTGCGTTGCCAGGATACAAGGAAATGCGCTATTAACGAGTCGCTAAATGACTGACCTGGCATTTATTTATTTACTTATTCATTTGGGTTTCTAGGTTACCAGGCCTCAGTGAGCAGCAGCCGTGATAATTCTCAAATTCCGTTCGAACGATCGTGCGCAGCGCTTTCGAATTCGATGTCAGTGATCGAAATAATTTGGTTGACAGCAAATTCAAGCTTCTTAGAGTTCTGCTTCAAGTCGCTCCGCTTAAGTTAAGAACTCGGCGCAGTACCAAGTGCAGTTCGGGGAATAGAAATATTTTTTTAAACTCCCTCTGATTCTGAAAAAACTACGAACGTCAAAATAAATCGTACCAGCATCATCGCAGGTAAGAAACTTTGCGACACTGAAAGGCAAATGAAATGTGACAGGCTTGCCTACCCCTGTTAATCGGTTGAAATGTAAAAAGAGTGGACAGACTAATCTGTTTAAAACACGAGTTCCACGTTGTTTTTTCTAACGGTCGGGTGTACGGTTTTCTCACCCGGTTTCATGCTCGCGATGCAGCATTGCTAAGAACGAATAAAGTCATCTTTCTCAAAACATCTATTTTTTATGTATGGATTTTTTTCAGAATTAAGCGTGAAGCCATCGTAGAGTCATCAGATTCGTTGTTGTATTGTGTGAGGATCCATTGTTAATGTTAGTAATACTCCAGGTGGTTGCATGTGCTGCAAACTTACGGTAATAGACGCGCATCGAAATGCATGCTGGTTACGTGAAGAAGCCTTAGTCTTACTGAGTCTTCGTCTCACATTTTGAAGCTGTGGCAGTTATGCAGTATTTGGTTAAAAGGGTACAGTGGTATAGATACTTAGAAGCAACTTTTGCAATCGCGTTTATATAAAACGAGGCACAACTATGAAAAAAATATATATCTTCCCGCTCCTCTACGCAACGCCCCTTCACACTTTCGCTTGACAGGCGCCCTGTTGGTATCCAATCTTTTGCGTGTTTGCGGACTTGTCTTATCAGCGCGGTAATTACTGATAAAACTTGCTACTTCTAAAATAACTGGAACTTAGAGTGTATATTTAGCGGTGCTGTGATTACATCACGCTGGGTCGTACTTTTAGGGGATGCAATCGATAAGGATTGATTGTGATCAAGATGATCGCCGATTGTCTCAATTGGCTATGTATTTCCTATCATTACTGCTATATTGGTCTTGTAGGATAGGCCCTAAATTGGCTTGCTGCTGACCGGAAAATCTCCTCATCCAGCTTTCTCCGCAGTGTTGAAGTCGCTTCAGCTTTGACCGGCAACATACGGCTGACGTATGGAACACAGTGTCTACAACCTACGGAGTACAGCACTAGGCATTGAAACTTCCTCATAGAAAAATAGAGACCTGTGAAACACAGTGTCTACAACCTACGGAGTACAGCACTAGGCATTGAAACTTCCTCATAGCAACACAGGGCTGACATACGGAACACAGTGTCTACAACCTACGGAGTACAACACTAGGCATCGAAACTTCCTCATAGCAAAATAGAGACCTGTGAAACACTGTCTACAACCTACGGAGTACAACACGTGAACTTGGGTTTTCCTTATTTTTTAGCCTGCGGAAATTCATTGGCATTTCGAAGCGATATGATGGCCATGACCTCCTCCCGGGGGGAAAGCTTTTCCGTGTGGCTAGCGGAAGCGTCCTAGCGAACCGGGGCAGTGGTGGCATCACTTGACTTCCCATTTCGGATGAAGTGTTTCTTCACTGTGGTCAGGCCCTATCTTTACTTGCCCACTACAAGCATTCGCCATTGCAATAAATCATATCCATGACTGTTGTAATTACCAATTACCCATCCAATTAGGTCATTCAAAGCTTATCTTCTGTCAAGCCTGGATCCTTCGTGTGATAGATAACCGCTCTTTCACCATCCTAGCGGATGTGTCATCGCTTGAGTTTCGTCGAGTCGTTTCCCGCCTCGGGGCCTTGGGGCACAAAAATAGTTTTATAATTGCCCATCGGGATATTGATATCTGCAACAGTATGGATCAAATCCTGCTCGGTCTAGTTAGTCAAAGGGAGCAAAAAAGAACCCCTTGCGTATATATATATATATATAATATATATATATAATATATATATATATAATATATATATTATATATATATATATATATAGTGTCCTCCAAATCCGTATTGCTTTCCCAGAAAACAGCGTCCTCACGTGGCAGGTGTTTGTAAAAATGTAAGAATGCGTGCAGGGAGCTGCGAAATCTATTGCGACCTACACATCTGCACCCGTCTTGTTCCCATGGCCATCGAAGAATTTCTGCGACCATCGCAAACATGCGGATTCAGCTAAGGCTATGGCTTTTAGCGAATATGGGCTTACTGGATGTAATAATAATGTTAACATAATAATGTTACCATCTCTGCGTTTTAGTATCAGGTTATTATCGGGACGTTATTGACTTCCTATCTGAATAAAAATAAAAGAGCGGGAATAGGTCTAAATAATAATAAGGAAGTCACCCATTTGGTTCAAAACAGCGAAGCTCTTATCAGATTCGATTACTTTTCAAGGATCCTAGATCAGCTAAGTTCCCTGCTACATTGCGTTAGTCCGTCGCATTAAGCATACGTTTATAGCATCGTATCGTGAGGCGTATTTACCATAGGTTTTGTAATTTTGCGACCGAGCGAAATCCAGCTATCTGATTGTCTCGCCTGCATATTTTTGGAACGGTTGGAGGGATCTCCACAGAGAGGGTACATGTCGATGGTTTTGGAGTGTTGAGTGGGAAGGGTGGTTTTTACTTTTTTTTTTTTTTTTTTTTTCAAGAACGGGGTGCCAGCATGCGGTGAGATCTGTGGGGTTTGATGATCAAGATTTGAGATCTGTTTATGACGCGCTCTATTTAATACCCCGGAATAACACTCCAGCTAGAAGTGCAGTAGTCTTTTGATAATGTAGACGGATAGGTATTCTTAGTTGCTCTATTTTCGCTCAAATGGCCGTTACAAGTGATTGCTTCGTCTAGATCGAGGTACGTGTATGCATCGTTTTCCAATCGCTGGTAATGCTAGGCCATTTATTTCAAGTTGTTCACTTATGATAACCATATATGAGTAAGTCTTGCTCTAAGTCCATGCAGATAACTGTTGCGATGGTTGTCAGAACGTGTTCCATGTATTTATCCATGTATTTATGTTTGGCGGACAATGTCAGATCATCAAGAAAAAGGATGGGTGTGTTAGGTATTGGCTGCGCTCTTGGGACTTTCCGAGTGTATGACCTCTTCTCTTTTTTCATTTGTCTGCCAAGGCAAGGCTCAAGACTCATGTTTTAGTTGCTCAGTAAATGCGAACAAGAACTAGAAAGTAACAGTCCACAAGCACTTCAAAGTGGTCGAAGACGTCACCTTATCATAAGACTCATAAAAATGCATAATTTTCGTACTGGGATAGACGCAGTAGGAAAAGGTGGGAGAGGCAAGACGAAATAATATCAAAACCATGTCCGGGTAAAACACCTAGCCGAGAAGAAGCTAATGCCAGACAAAATTTTGTTTTTAGAAACCTTTGGTTATAGAAGGATGATATGAACAGAACTTGGGCGCGACAAAGCACAAAATGGACCGGAATTGGAGAATCCTAGACGGAATGCCAAGGCGAGAATATCGTTCTTGCGTGGAGTGGCTCAATCAAGGAAATTTTTGCTCAGCTCATGCTCAACTAAAATCAAGTCTATATCGTATCTCACTGTCAATAAGCAATGAATGTTGCGAAATTTATTCAAAATAAAAATGAAGGCAAAGAATCCCGCATATGTCAGGCAGTGACGCAACATGGAGAATAAATACAAACGAGGGAACTCGAAATCAGGACGCAAAGCTACGATTGCATTGTCTGCCCTTGGGTCACGCGTAGCGGTTCATGCAACCAGTCTTGTCGATCCGAATCAAATCCATTTTTTTTTCCAGCCAGACGCGATCCAAAATCACTGGAGACCTACGAACTCATCATGAAACATCTGTCTCGTTTATAAGAAGCTGTTTAACCCGCCTACCCTCCCTTTCCTTCCCCAACGGCCAACGGTTCTCTCTCCCTTCCTGCATGCTCACATGTTGTTATATCATTACGTTGACAGTGGTCTCGTTGAAAAGTATTTTAAACGCTTTAGTTTAAACGTGCTGAAGCTTTTACTTATTTTTTATTTATTTATTTATACTTTTTTTTTTTTGCAATATGCATTTTGCTAATTTTTCGACCTGAGGTCGCGCAGTGGACATGCAATTAAGCATTGATTGTGGAGTTGGGATATTGATGACGATGGTGATAGAATTTAAAAGCTTTGTCCTTGTATCCAACTATTGGGTCAACACTTGGAGCCTTATTCTGAGTCTTTGAAAGGGCTACAGTTTGCAGAAACAGTATCTCTACCAATTTGGGTTTATTAGTTGCTCTCAAGATCTAAAACGAGGTCCAATGCTTTGCAGTGGCGAAAGCGCATTAAAAGTGTTAGTGCCTTTGTATGCGTGTGTGCCTGGATGTTTTTGTTTACCTTTGGCCGATATCTTTCCGTCATCAGAGCTTAGTTCTGTCCTTAAATGTTTGGGTTGTCAAGTCCCAGCTTTTATTCTTGCTTTTTATGGACGGTCTCATACAGAAGCTGTGTCTGGAACTTTCGTTCTCACCGCTCCGAAATGTGCGTAAAACGTAAAATCGGTACAGTCAAAGATTTTTTTATTTATTTAACGATCCTAGGAATTTCGTGGTTAGATGTCGGGACTCGTCCTCGAAATCCGATTGCTTATTTCGCTGTAGTTTGTGAGTCTGTTTAGAAAGCTAACATCGTCATTGATCGTGTTACTATTATTTTTTTTTTTTGTTCAAAATAGAAGTAGTGTTAGCGTGAAAGTCGAAATTCGCGCTGTGAAATTGTGGTTAGCACCATACTTCTGCAGGAGCCTAGAGCGTGTTCTGAGCACCGCAGGTGGCTTTCCCGATGGTCTTTTTTGTGGGAAGGAACTTCCCAGTGCGTTTCGTTCAATCGTTTGGTGTTTAATTCGTTTATTATTAGCTGCCTTGGTTTCTCGTGTTGAGGTATCTTCAAGTAGCGAAGTAGCGCTCTTTCGTTTGTCTGTTTGTGTTTTGGTTGTTGTTTACGCTCTTCCTGTTTGTCTTGTGTGCGTTGGTTCGCGCAAAATGCACAACGATGTGTTTTGTAAGGATTTCTTTGCGCTGTTAAAACATCCTCTGCTTGAGCCATTCTTGTAATGAATTGAGAAGCATGTTCTGGTAAATGATAATTTAAGATTGGCGACTGTCGTTCCCTAGCTGAATTTTAAGTTTAAATGTCGCGATCCGACTATTGACAAGCCTTTCTTTTGACAATTTTATTTTTTGTGCGCTATAGTAAAAAATTCCTTACTGGACCTTCTGATCGAAGCCGATGTTTACTACAGTGGTTGCAGTAATATCGTTGAGTTTGACTGTCCGTGCTAATGAAAATCTTGTCTGGTTTTCGTTCTAAAATAAGATGACGGGAAATGTTAGGTTTTTTTTTCACTTTCAAATATGCTTCTAAGAGTTCGATTAGGGTCTCTGTTTTAGTAAGGGGTGTATCTACTATGACCACGCCCTTCTTGAATCGTTCTGTCTTTCATGCATGTAACGCGTACTTGTGGGTGTCTATGGCGAACCCTTGTTGCTGTCGAAACAATCAATACCGTCGTGAGCGATCCGCGTGGGTGCTCAAGATGTGCTTGTGTGGGTGGTGAGAGTGTTTCATATGAAATGCCTTGTGTGTATGGATAAGCCATCCTTGTTTTCGAAAAGCCTGTGAGGTGTGGTAGGCGATCGAGAGCAATACTCTCTAGCAGGCAATCCCCGTGATCGAAGCAATCCGGGAACTGAAGGCGAGCCTTATGTTGAAGAGCATTACTTTATTTGGGATTTAGAAGGGTGTTCTATAGCTTTCGTGATAATCGTCAGCTATCTGGGCTGCACTTGCGACGCTGGATAAATGTTTGCCACATTTTTGAAGTACATGGAGGAACATGGCGGTGTGTGCTATTCCGGTGACTGTAAGTAGAGATAACAGTCGAAGTGTTTTCCTGCCTTGTTTTCTTGCATTGTTGTTTTCGCTGATTCGGCAGTTCATAACATGTCTTCCGCTCATGACGATCTCGATTTTATTGATCATAAAAACTGTGAGATTTGGCCATGCGATCCAGGGCAATTTGATGCAGTGGTGTTAGTGTTAGTGAAGAGGCGGGAGTTTTCCCGGATGCGCAGTCCATTGATCGTCGGTGACAGCAAATGAGACCAATCGTCGGATGTTGGTTGAGCCTCCCAAGGAGCTGAAGAGCTCTTTACGTGCCCAGGAAGGAGGGATCGGACAACTGGTCGATACTCCAACGATCGTGAAACTGACGTCGTACTGTCCCTGTTACCTGGCACTCTTCTTAAAGACCTTCTCAGCAGACGACGAAGTCGGACAGTTGCTGGTCAGGTCTTAGGAGGTTCGCCAAACAGGGTCGCGACAGAAACCTGCCGCATGCCCTGCTTGCCCACCGACCACGGCGTGGATGCTCTCTTAGTTGGTCGGCTTGATCCAGTGTAATTGGGTCTTGTAAAGCCCTGGGTTGTGTGGTTGTCCTAATGTTGGCTGACCCTTATGTTTTGTGCGGCCCTTATGTTTTGTGCGGCCCTTGCCTTTTGTGGCCCTTGTGTTTTGTGCGGCCCTTGCGTTTTGCGACCCTTGTGCGTAAACCCTGTGGGACTGGCGTTTTGAACCCCTCTGTTTGCTGTCATTTCAAATGCGGTGTAACGCTAAAAGTCTACTGGTCAAAGGATCGGCTGAATTTGCGAATCAGCAAATCGATAACATGGTAATAAAAGATAGTGCAAGAGTGACTGCGATGTGGGTTGCGTACTGAAGCGAAGATTTTTTTTTTTTCGCTCCTTGATCTGCTTTATTTTCTCTTGCGGTAGAAAACGTGCTGCATGAAGTGCGGTTTGAAAGTTAGATTGCTCGACGGAGAGTAAGAAGCAAGAAGCAAACAAGAATTTAGTTTCTCAATAAATGCGTAGCAACAGAAAGCTTACAAAATGTTAAGGTTAAGTAGGCTAAAATGCGGCGCAAGCAAGTTACCAGTTGCACAATTATCGAGGGGAAGGCATCCCCATAGCCGGAGCTAATCAGATCGAGGTTGACACCCTGTCATGAGCTCTATTTATAATCTCCCAATGAAAGTAGCATGAACATAATGGCAGAGAGAAGTCGGTTACCATAGCCTAAGAAAGTAGGGTAAGAGAGTAGGGTAGCGAATCTGTCGAAACGCTCACGTGATTGTACCGCCAGTCAATGTCCGACGTATGATGTGAATCTGGCTTTCATCGCTTGCTATCGTCACATCGTTGTTTACAATGATAATAGTTAATGTGTCTGTGTGTGTGTGTGTGTGTGGCCCGTATGGTCGTCGCTTGGCCTGCAACACCTTGACCGCTGAGGGATGCACGCAAAAAATTTATACATATAATTCAAGGGTAAAATATCACCAGCTTGCGGTTCATCGATAAATTTCAGTGCTCTTTTTAATTGTCGTGGCATTTAGAATTGTGGCTATTTATTTGTTGAAGCCGGGACCTAATGGTTCGGTGCTTGTCTCTGTTCCGTGATCTTGACTTTCTGAGAATTTCTCTAACCCTTAAAGTTGCCAGTACCTTGTAGACCTTGGAGGGCGACTTCCCTGTCATTTTGTAATGACCCCAAACTGCTGTAAAGTCCACGAACAGAGGTTCTTGCTGGCCGGTATAGATCTCTTGATGTGATACTTAACTTGTTACTGTCAATGAGATATCTTGCTTAGGTTTTGTAGCCGAATAACGTGGGCGTCGTCTTGTTTGAGATATTTTGAAGCAAAGGTTTGAGCGGAGAAATCTCGTTTTTCGTCTAAATAGTCTGCTATGTGAGTTTTCGGGAATTCTACGACATAGGTTTAATCTTTGATGTGCTCTTATTGTATGGCAATGCCTGTTTGATGTAATCATCTTTTTCTTTTGTATGATTTGGCTTATTGTTCATTGTAGCCGAGAATGCGCCTCAGTCTAAAAAGCCTCGCGTCGAAGATGTAATTGCAAACTACCCGGCTACGCAGATGAACATATTGCCGAGTGCAGTGACGCCCTCGGGTCAAGTTGGTTCTGCCGATGTTGCAGCTGCAGTCACGATGGGGCCGTCTTCGGTGACCGGAATTGCGACTTCCTTCTCTTTACCTGGAAAGTCGAGTTCCATGGCCTCCATGCTGTCACAGCTAGCCAATAAGCATCATATCCAGCAGCAACAACAACAACAACAACAACAACAACAACAACAGCAGCAGCAGCAGCAGCAGCAACTTCAACAACAACAACAACAACAACAACAACAACAACAACAGCAGCAACAGCAGCAGCAGGTAAGTCGTAGCTTATGTACGTCAAAACGTGGGTTCTTCGCGCTAGCTTACTTAGCTGTACATTATGAGAACCTCATAGTGTCTAAGACAAACTGTATTGTCGCAAGCAGAATTTTTCTGTTAGTGATATTTCGCCCTCGATAGCCATACAAGGGATTTCCAAAAAGCCTGCAGCAACAAACGTCTAGAAGTTAACAGCCAAAAATAACGGGGATAGTGATTTTTGTGGTGGAAGGTAATATGAGAAATCCTTTCATTCGTCCAAGAAGTGCGTTGTGCTCGCGATTTCGTCGTAAAACTCCTTTTCGGCGGAAAGGCGCACCTGCGCCTGTTGAAGTAGAAGTCAGCATACTCTATAGGGGTTCATACTTTCATACTTTCATACATTGCCTCGGTTTTTATCTGCCTTTGCTTAAGTGCAGTGTACTGCCCTACGGACGTCCCAACTATGGGTGGAGATCCGAAAGTGCCATCGAGCGTGAGTGCGGATCACTCAAGGGAAAGTAAAAGCATTCCGTCGCTTTTTGAGGCGGCCCATAGATGAGTGAGGTTGCGAGCCATTCTGCGTCTGCGAGATCATCCTGCCGGACTGTCCTCATTACGCTTACCCTCGTTACGCTTGTGTTTATCTAATTAATGCAGTTCACCGTTATTTGCAGCTCTCGGATGTGCGCTGCTCATGAACTTTATGTTTCTTGGTTTTCCGACTCGGTCCTATCGCATTGTTTCTTCTTTTTTATCTTCTCCTTTTAGCCCGATAAACTAATTTGTCGTTGCCATTTGTCATTTTTCTACTTTCCTTACTTATTCCCTCAAGCTTTCTTTGTACCATAACAATTTAATTGAATGTCACTTATTATCATTTGCTGGTAGAATTATTTATTTCTCCCGCGCGCGTTGCGTTAGTTGTGTAAGTGGGTTTTTAATTGTTCTATCTATGAACGACTGGTGTATTCACGCCTATTCCGTATAAATATCCTAGTGAAGTTTGTTTGGTTAAGTTAAAAATAGCAATGGTTTTGTCGAAGCATATCCTTGAAATTTAAAGTAGCAATTTGTCGTTATTTTTATTTTTATTGTTTTATTTTTATTTTATTTAATTGTTTTTTTTTATCAGCGATCGCTTGTAAAGACTCCGACAGAACCTCCGAAATGGCAGCAGGTTCAAGGCCAACAGCAGCTCCTGCAGCAATCTCTACAACAACCTCCCCAACAACAGCAACTGCAGCAGCCTGTGCAACAGCTGCTTCAGCAACCACAGCAGCAGTCGCAGCTCCAAACGCAGCAGATGCAGCAGCAACATCTATTGCAGCAAACTCCGCAACAACTACTTCAGCAACTTCCGCAGCCGTTGCTTCAGCAGACACAGCAGTTGCAGCAGCAGACACAGCAGTTGCAGCAGCTCGCGCAACAGCAACAGCAGCAGCAACTACTTCAGCAGCCTCAGCAGCCTTTGCAGCAGCCGGCACAGCAGATGCAGCAGCAGCAGCAGCAGCACGTGCAGCAGACACAGCAACAGCTAGTGCAGCAACCACCACAGCAGCTACTTCAGCAACTTCCGCAGCCGTTGCAGCAGCAGACACAGCAGTTGCAGCAGCAGACACAGCAGTTGCAGCAACAACTTCTTCAACAGCAGTTAAGTGCTCGGCTTGCTCAAGCTTACCAGGAGAAAGGGCGGAAGATTGCCTGGACGGGGCAATTGCAATGGCAGGAAACGGCGAGTGACAAGAATTTTCTCGGATTATTACTAATGCCTTTCGCTTCCTCTAAGCGTTTTCGCTCTTTGTTTGAAAATGTCTTTTTGAACAGTTTGATAGCTTCATATGTGAAAACTTATAATGCGCGTTTATCATGCGGTCGGTTAAAGCTAAGCCTACTTTGCTCTAATATATATACCTAGTATGTTCGCTGTTAAGCTATCTGAAGCCCTTGACTATGCGTAAGCATGTCCTTCGTTTGCGAGGTGGTGATGCACCAGTGCTTGATTACAGGGACGTCACTTTCTAAATCGTGTCTTCATTTATTCGTCAAAATAGACAGTAAGTCAGAACGAGCCGGGCAAAAGTACATCGCGGCTATTACCGTGCCATGCTACGATAGCCTTGGAGGAAACACTGTACGTAATATTTTTAGCCTTGGCCATGTCACGCTTGTAATTACAGAATGCATGCACTTCTGACATGTACACATACACAACGTATACCTAGCGTAAACTCGCGTGGTTCCTATAGGTGCGGATGTGTTTTGTTTTGCTGTTTGTCAACGTGTTTACAGCGTCTGCAACCTGGAAACCTTTCTGAAGTACCTACTTTTTTTAGGTAGGGGTGGGTAGAAGGGTTTGCCTTATTGCCTTGGAGCCATCAATACGCGGTGATTTGGGAAGCCGATGGTGTGTGGATCTGGGAGTGCGTCTTTGTCAGCAAGGTTTTGTTAGTCTGAGGGTTGTATCGTGACCACTTTTTAGCCAGTGATGCGGTGTAGCAGTCTCAAAGTCGCTCTTTTGCTGACCTTCTTGTGATTTGCCGTGACCTGTTCATTCATTTCCCAGCAAAACGGACGTCTGGCCGCCTACTTTACAGATGCAGTTGATCCCGCAGTCGTTTTTGGTAAGTATAATATTGATGTCCTTTTACTGATGCTCATATTCGTGTGATTTTTATGTATGGTTTTTATGAATGCGGGTGTAGTCTTTCCGTCATATTACAATTTTCTTATACACAAGCGCTGGAAAATGGGGTGGCAGGCAGACTTGGGGCAAGCGCCTAGCTTATGTATGTGTGTATGTTTATATGTATGTATGTATGTATGTATGTATGTATGTATGTATGTATGTATGTATGTATGTATGTATGTAT
>QQSS02175832.1:2657-15000 GCA_003687565.2 Craspedacusta sowerbii | reverse complement strand
ATACATATATACATATATTCAGACAGCGCCTGGGTCATAATTTTCAGCGGTTACTGTGTAAATGAGGACCAGTTCTCGTTCCGTCAAACTCAAATTGGCGCATGCGCATGATGGCAAGCAGTCGATTAGGTCTGAAGCTCGATACGACCTGGATTAAAGCCGTCCTGCGATCTACTTCCTTGCAACAAATCGGTAACATCGGTAATGCTTTCTTAATATAAACAATGACGAAGAACTAACATTAATCTCGAAATAAAAACCAAACATGCCTTCTTGCTATTCGAAGTCATCCATTCTCTTGCTTAAGTATATAATCCGTTCTCTTGGACAAAGGTCTTAAGGATTCAGACCTCCGTATTTAGTCTACTCAACATCTTATCCTTAGGCGCTATTTCATGCTCTGCAGAAACACAGGTTGCAATATCAAATCGTTGGGCTACATCGAATTCCTATGCATAGCACTGTTCAAGAGAGAGAGTTTGAGGTATGTACCAAATCTCCGCATTGCATTTGGATGCACGGGATAAGATGGATGAAAGTGACTTTTATGGTGATTCCAAGTAGAATCTTGCTTGGTTGACAATATTCTATTATTGTGAGAGGAGTGCATGTGAGCGTTCCTTTGCCAGAATGACATTTCGTTTCGCAGAAAATGCGTAGTGTTGGGAAACCAAACTTACCGTAAGTCGGCTGTTCAATTAGCTCACTTTTTAAAAATGAGTTTATACTATTACAACAATAAGAGGGCAAAAAAAAAACATGAAACGCCATGCATTTAAAGAAACGAAATCTAGCATTATATGGAAACGGAAAAAAACAAGCGCGCTAAAGCGAAGACCACCACGTGGCGAGCAGAATAAAAAAAGAAACAGCAAATCCACGCAGGACATTCTAGCTTAGCAAGCTTAATGCAAACGCCGGTTGTTCACTCAAGCTTGGTGAAACATAGATTACCGTATTTTCACACATATAACGCGCACACGCATATAACGCGCACACGCATATAACGCGCACACGCATATAACGCGCACACGCATATAACGCGCAAACGCATATAACGCGCACACGCATATAACGCGCACACGCTTATAACGCGCACACGCATATAACGCGCAGAAAGTAAGAAATCATGTAAAAATCATATAACGCGCATGAGCCTTTGCTTACTGTCGAGTCGCTATGAACTCTTGAAGTAAACTACGTATGTTAAAATGCAAGAATCTGCCCTCTGTCATTTCCTTTGATTGATTGAGAAACAAAGTAATGCTGACAATGAAGATTACGAAAATGACAGTAATGACGCCGATGACAACGACATCAGTTCAGAAGTCACGGAACAGCGTCTGCAAGCAGTTCTGAGTTACTTTAACCATGATAGCATGAATTATCGGACTTTGAAGGATGAATGATGAAAATCAATAATTCAACTAAAACTTTTTACATTTAAGACACATCTTCGATTATATACTTAGGTAATTACCGGTACTGTATTTTTAAAGGCATTGTTTATCCAGAAATGTCAGGTATGTTTTAGTGTTAAGAACTTTTAAAGCAATATATAAAACGCCCAAAGAATCTTGCTATTGTAGTTCTATCTTTAGGAAAAATCCTTACTTTTTAATTGTTACTCTACATCTGGATGTTCTTCGGTTTCAACATGGCATCCCATTTCCGTCAGGAAGCTGTTTATTTTGCCGATGGAGGCACTTGGTTTTCGAAAATATCCTGTTATCTGCCTCTGACGTAGTGAAGTAAATATTGAGTGTAATGAGTATTAAATATAATGGACAGAATTTGAAATTTGGTCATCACAGAATGTGAGATATGCCCAGGAGTGCCAAGTTCCGTACTTTAAAAAAACGGAACTCGGGAACTTGTAAAAAAATATCAAGATAGCGCGCCCACGAAAAAAATGCGCATAGGGGGTGCGCGGTATGCCAAAACACATATAACGCGCGCGTTATGTGCGTGAAAATATGGTAAGTGAGATTCTTTGCATCTAAAATAAACTTAAATGTCCAAAGAACATCTTTTTTATCAATCATGTTATTTTGCTCTCGATTTCCGAGGCAGTCTTAAGTAAGGTGGAACGCAATATGAAAAATGCCTTACATTCGAGCAAAAAGTGGGTTGTGTTCTTAATGCGGTCGTAAGAGATACGCACGTGGGATCATCGGTATCCGCAAACTTATTCAGGTGAAAATGAGCACGTAGGTCGCTTTGGCCAGATCTAAGTTGTGTTAAACCCCTTAGGCCCATAGGATGATGGCTTTTATAGATGGATTTCCAGGTTGACGTATTCTTTGCAAAAATGCAGTCTTAAAAGAAATGAAAGCCTCGGTTCTTCCGTATCTTTCTCGAGAAGGATACCTCGAAACATTTCACCGGATCACATCTTAGCAGCCCCTTATTTGAGGGTATGAGGATGACTTCTGCTGAAGTTCAAAAATTATTAACATTAGATAGAAGTAGTGATTTAAGCCATCTTACCTATCTCAAGCGATGAATGTTTGACAAGTAGCAGTCGCATGTCTGCCTTCCAGCAAGTTACTCCACTCTATCCGTGCGGAATGTCTGCTCGCTTAAAGAAAAATCGAGACGTTCGTTACACTCGCTTAAATACGGCTTGCATAATTATCACAGCAAAAGAATAATCCACAAAATAGAAGCTATTAAAGACACTATTAAGTAAAACATCTCTTGAGGATGCGATGGGTGCCTTCGAATATTTGTAAATGGTTTCCTCTTCGAGATCACACTTAAGCGTTTGCGATAAGTTTTTTAGCAACAACCGTGGACACCCCATGGGCCTTTTCCTCAATTCCCGTGTACAAAGAGGAAGGGAATTCGTAAAAAAAAATTCATAAAAATTCACAAATCAGACTCAGACTCTGTTCTTCTAGTTAACAAACCTTCTAGGAACTAATGGGTGGGGTTTCATGACTGAACTGTCATATAAAACATTCATAGTGCGGGAAGTCATTGATGCGCGGTGTAAATGATGATGGACATCACTCATATGCCTCCTTCAAACGCGTCATCTAAGCCGATCTCAATGGTTCTACGTATTTGCGAATAACTTGGGTACATCAAAAGCTATTGATAAAGAGCGAATTAACATTACATTTCCAAGCCGGAAAATTGTTAAGAATCAGTAGCTTACAAGCTTTTGGAGAGAGCATATCATGGTCACCTCGGAAGCTAACCAGCAATTGTTGTAAGATCCAATTCATACGGACAGATCTCAGCGGACAGTTACGCTCGAGAAATTTTCTCGAACTTTCCATTAATTCGAGCTGGTTAGAAACCACAGCAGGTGAACTTGATTAAGAAAAATCGTAGACTCTTTTAAGCGCTGAATTTACTAGCTCTAACATCATATTCATCGCATCTAGACACTACATATATATTCTGACTAGATAATAGATACTAAGCGTATTCAGTATATATATATATATATATATATATATATATATATATATAGAAAAAATGGAAAAGAGCTAGAACTACATGCATACGCATAGAGTGGAAACCAGTGCATTCTTATGTAAAGAAAGCGGAACGATCACCATCCGAGTGGAAAACAATTCCAACATTTTCAAGGACACGCTAGAGCAGCGGTCTGTCATGATGCCTGTGTTGTCTTGCGTGTGTCTAGTAGACTGCTCGAGCAAGCGAGCTACCGAGCTCGATTGGAGTCGCACACATTACCAGGTGCCTTGCATCTGGCTCAAGTTAGGAAATCTTTCTCCAGCTCAGCTCGTGACATCGCAAAATGTTTACCCAGCTCGCCATCGTCAATCTCACGGCATCTGTTTGAAAGATCTCCGTTTTCTCAGAAAATTCAGCGTTTTTCAATGGTCCTTGGAGTCCATATTTCATGCAACAACTGCTACAATTTCGCATGAAGGCGTCATTGAAACCATCCGGGGGTCGTACCACAATGATGAACCTGTCTAGGGGTGGGTTTGCACTTCGGTGCAAACATGAGCATGCTTTTCCAAAAGCAACATTACACTCATGTCGGAAACGTATGTGAATTCATAAACAATTACCTTGCCAGCATGCAGCAACATCAACGAAAACTTTTATGCTCCACGGTTTAGAGCAAGAGACTTGGAAAGAAGATGATACGAAGAGCATAGAGCCGCACTGAAATTTTTTGTTATTGAAGAAGAATGTGCACCGTCTTGAAGGAGTTGTAAGCATTCCCTGCAAAGCGCACAAGGAAATGTTAAAACACCACTTCTCGATGACTCTTGTAACCGACTTGTAATTACCAAGGTTTCAACGTTTCAAAATCTTCTAGTCACAGGTGCAGTTCACTTTTTGGAGCAAGTAATCTTGCACACGTATGATTTGGGTGACTGCTTTGATGGTGCTTTTCTTCGGTCCCAAGCCTGCGAGAGCTGTGCGCAACTGGCAGGCGCACACCACAAGCACGTCAATGGATGCTGGTCATAGACGATTAGGAGTGAAACCGAGCAAAGATAAGAAAGAAATTGACCAAAAAAGAAAAAAGAACTAGGCCGTTTCAATCATGACAGTCGAAAGTACAAAAAACTTCATTACCAAATAATCTGCTCATTATGACAAGATAGGCTATGGTGACGATGTCCACGGCTTGGTATATCATAATAAGATAATAACATTAAAAAATAAATATGTTAAATATGCAATAATAGTAATAATGACAATCGAAATCATTTTCTTTTGTTGAACTAGAGTTCACGCACCATGCAAAGTATACATATATTTGCGGTCCCGTGGCTCGGTACCTCCAGCCACTCACTAGTTAGGCATGGCATAGAGGACGCAAAGAAGTGCTTGCCGCCATATCATCAAGTCCGGATGCGTCCACTCTTTGTTACGACAGCAAAAGATATAGTAGGATGACCTTACGCAGATGTTAATTGTGCTTTTTGTCGTCGAGACCGACAGTCTCCAGCCAGGGCAATAGATCTGCCGGAGAGTTTACGAAGACTCCCATCGCACCCAAACTTAAATTTATGAACGAAAAACATGGATAACGCCTCCTTAGCTTCCTTGTACTTAGCTTCCTTTCTGGCCGAGTTCTTTCCTTTATTGGTTTCGAAGCCCACCGTCAACTCCAAGGTGAAGGAAAAGAGTTAGGAATGTCGACGAAACACCCTTACATTCTTGCTTGCACCTGTCAAGGACTTTGCAATACAGAAGAGTACTGAGACATGCTGCCAATTGGATCGGCCTTCTCAAAATGCAGGTGTGCATGGTCCAGCTACTACATAGTCAAGGGTCTGCCTCTCTCTGCAGTGGTGTTATGCTGTGCTCTCAGAAGAGCCCCAACGTTACAAATTTGTTTTATTTGGAAGTGTATTGTTCATGTAGCGGATAACGAACGAGTAAATGCTCCGTGGCAGTCCGCTGACGACTGTGACCAAGTTTCCGACGCAGATGGCAGAGCTAGCTTCCAGATGGCTTCAATAACAATTTTCTGGGTGGAGAGTTTGGTGGAGATTCGGTTTTCCGTCATCTTATCTCTTGCACAAGGAGCAAATCCGGCCGATGTCGTTGCCCCGTAATGATGCTCGGCGAAGGGAACGTCGACTTTGAAATGTCAGCAAACAACCTTAATTTTTGCCTGCACCGGCTATGGACTTCGCAATACAGAGCAGTATTGAGTAATGCCGCCAATTAAATCGGCCTTCCCGCAATGCTGGCTGACATGGTCCCGCTACTACATGTCCAAAGGTGCACACCTCTCTCCGCAGTGATCGCATGCTGTGCTCTCAGAAGAGCCCCAACGTTGCAAATTTGTTTTATTTGGCAGTGTATTGTTCATGTAGCGGATTACGAACGAGTAAATGCTCCGTGGCAGGCTACTAATTACATTTGACCAAGTTTTCGACGCAGATGGCAGAGCTAGCTTCCAGATGGCTTCTATAACAATGTTCTGGGTGGAGAGTTTGGTGGAGATTCGGTTTTCCGTCATCTGGTGTATATCATTTATGGCCTACCTCGCGCACTGGTACTGATCAAAACTGATTTTGGAGCTTGCCGAGGTAGCCTCGTGAATCTTGCAGATATCGCGGCTAGTCGAATTCTTTAGGGCGTCCCTGTATGCAACCTGGCACTGAATATATCTAAATGATATTTGCCCGATGTTCAACCCGTATTTTGATTTCGGCATGTTAGGATGTCAGGCGTGACGGATACTGGGACATAAAGCCACGATTGAAAAAACTCGGAAGCAATGTTGCACATATTTTTTGCACCCAGGTTGTGGCGGGATCTAGAAGTGTCATATCCCCGGCAAGTCTTGGTAGGATGAAAGAGGATATAGAAGTAGCTTGTTTTTTTTGGGTCCAGTGGGATGTCTGATACTTGCTGCATTAGATCTGAGAACTTTGCGATACGAGCAATCTGTTGGGTGCTTTCATTCATATCGAAATTAAAGGATTTTTTTAAACTAAAGACTCTCCAATACTAGCACTTCTTATCCTCTCGTTGCTGACAAAAAAATTTGTTTTAATTTTTTTTAACAAGTGCCCACCTTCTATGTTCCAAGAGTGCTGCACTTGTCCACGAGAGTGGTAATGCGGCTCCAAGCAAAAAATTTTACGAAAGCGTTTAGGGGAATTTGAGATCGCTCTCTGTTCCAGATATTGTGGTAGCGTCGTCAGCATATTGCAGCCAGTGTCTATGACGCATTAGGTTGATATATCGGAGTTCGAGTTGCTTAAGCTCCGTCTTGCTAAAGTAGGTGATTAAATTGTGCATCATCAAGTTTAACAGTAATGGACTGAGACAGTCACCGTGGCCTTTAAGTTACTGTATAAAATTCCTACTACTAGTTGAATTTCAGAGGGAACGTCATGATATTGTAGCACACATCAAATTAGGTTGTGATGCACCTCTCCGAAAGCATTTTTGAGATCTAGTAGGGTAACAGAGACGCTACGCTGCTTGAGGCGCGCCTGGTTGATGATGCAACTCAAGTTGGCGGTGTGTTCGAAAGTGCTGCTTAACCCAGGAGCAAGGGCTTTCTGAATGTGCCACTTCGTGTAACCGTTTTAAACTAGGAACTGGTATATCTTGTCCCTTGCAAGCGACATTACGATTTTCAGGCTCACAGGCTGAAGAATAATTGGTCGAAAGTTTTCAAAGTTATCTGTTGCACCTGCTTTGTAAATAAGAATGGTAACTCCCGTTTTCCAAGGTACAGGAATGGTTCTTTGATTCCATGATTCACCGATGAGTGCGATTACATAAGTGCGCAGGTACGGACAAAGCTTTAAGCAAATATCTGGTATTTGGTCCACCGGAGATGGTGAGCTCGACGATTTCATTCGGCGAATTACTCAGCATAGCTTGGTTTGACGCAGTTAAAACTGATAGTCGGACGATCTAATTCTGGTATCTAGGGAGGTATAGTAAATGTATTCTTGTTTTCCCTTTTGAACATCTCGGAGGAAAATTCGATGCAAGTTGCCGAATTAAAGCTTGGAGTTACGCGTGATTTTATTTTCACAACGCGCTTGCAGTAAGACCAAAAGATTTTCTGTTCTCTTCATGCTATTTATCTCTGAAATTTTTTTTGTCTCTGCCTTGGCCGAGGATTCTTTGATGATGGTGCTGGTAAGCCTGTCCACAATTTGAGCTGCTATAACATCTGTACTTGATGTCAGCGAGTAAATTATGTTATTCAACGTTACTTCTTCAGAATCCGCCGAAGTGAGAGTTGGCATTCGCAATGCAAGTCAGTGACATAAATGAGATTGAGGCCAAACTTTCTTACGGGAAAAGAAAGAAGAGTAATGTTTCCGCTAATTGGAACTTGCAGCCATTTTTGAGTGCTCTCACTTTCAGACATGTTTCACTAGTTTTGAAACGAGCTCATCATGGCTACTGAGGGTGTCTTCTTCTCCAAGAAGCACGGATCTTTTTTTGACCGCTTTTGCATATCTAGAGTTTGTTATTGCCTTTTATAATTGGAATTTAGCTTTGTTTTTAGTAATTGAACTTTATTTAGTATGCTTTTTAAATAGTGTCCTGTACTGTAAACTCATGGAGATAATAAATTTTGTTGTTATTGTTGCTGTCGTTTTTGTTGTTGCTGCTGTTGTTAGTTGCATTGCGAGCTTATCAGTAATGGAATTCTTTGAAGAAGTCAGCTCACAAGTCAGCAAATGAGGTGTCACTGTCAAGCTCTTCATATAAAGAGCATTGCTGGCGTTCGTAAAATTTTCCATAAAATACCTAAACTTAATATAACTTAGAAAACACAATCCCAAAAAATAGAAGATAAACAAATTAATAAAAACTGAAGAACAAAAATACCTGAAAAAGTGCCATGAAATGTCTAGCATCGGTGAACTAACGTATAAATTTATTTATAATCATTTACATGTCTTAAAAATCTTGCCTGATGAATGCATCTGGATGTTTAAAATTCACTTTAAGGTCTTAAGTTTGAAGTACCTGCTAGATTCAGGTTATCATTATTGTTTTTTTAGTACCTCGCTGATTTGTGCAGAGTGCGGGTGTGTGCGGGTGTGTGCGGGCATGTGTGTGTTCACGTTTTTGTGCGTAGGTGTGTGTTGCGTGCGTGCGTGCGTGTGCATGGTGTGTGTATTTCTGTAAGTTTGCGTGTGTGTGTGCATGTGTGTGCGCTCGTGTGTGTGTGTGGTGTTTGTTGCGCGTGCAAATATGCTGGCGTAAATCATTCAAGTCTGGGTGAAAACGTAAGTTTAGTCTTCCTCATGGTGCGAGTCCCCTTTTAAAAACATTTTTGTACATCATCATTGAATATGAAAGTGCATTGACGGGAAAGAAGGCTATAGAACGGACATTGTAAGCATTATCTCATCATAACTTGATGACATAGCGGTAAAGACCACAATGAGAATGAAAAATGCGTTAATACGTGGTTTGAATAGTAAAAGAATAATAGAACAAGTATCTTGCATGAAGTATATGAAGCCGCCATAATCAATCAATCAATCAATCAAACAGTCAATCAATCAATCAATCAATCAATCAATCAATCTTTTTTTTTCGAAAATAGTCCGTTAATAACATAAAGAAGATTCTATGTTTACATTAATATATGCGACACACAATAAATCTTGAGATGGAAACAGACTTGCAATGAAAATGATCGTGGTCGTAGTATTAACCGAGGGGAAGATCTCCTAATAGTAAAATACTAATTAAGCAGGGATCACCCATAATCCAGTGCGAATGCGTCATTCTGATTGTTGCAGATTCGAATGGTCATGGCAGGAATGAAGATTACACGTTAACATAGCATTAAAATATGTGAACTATTCAGGAAGTAATAATAGAGTAATAAGAATAGTTATACAGCGACAGGAGTGGACCATGTTAGCAAATGAAAGAGTACAGAAAGATCGTCACGCATCTAGACATAAGTAGAAAGCAACACATTTTCATTGTAATCATAAAAATGTGTTCTGGTACAGCAAAATGTACCCCAAGATTTAAAATTTGGTTGTACAGCAAAGCACCCTGATATTTCATGCAAGTACTTCCATATCTTTCCGTTTTTGTTCTTGGAATAATTAGGTGGGGTTTTGCAACTAGCCTAGTAATTTTTCCCGTTTCATTGTATCTAAAGTAACAGCGGAACGCCTGTGGGAGGTTCGTCATGACAGGCAGATCATGAAAAGGACATGTTCTGAACAACACATATGTTTAAGTTGTAACTCGTGTTTCTTATCAAGTTGTTATGCATTAGTTATCGTTTTCGTGTGGCGTCTGCACCAGAGAATTTTTATATGTGTAGTGATCCCAGACGTACTTAAACTATAATCACATTTTTGTAAAGAGTTGTTTAATACATTCAGCGTGAAGATCAGATGGTGAAGGGATCATCCACGATTAAGCGAACTCTAGCTGTCTATTTGATTATAGTTACGTTTTTGTATATATATATAGCAGGCTTATGATTAGTTCATCAGAGTAAGAATTCAAGTTAGAGTACAAAGTTCTAGTTATCAAGTAGCAATAGTTCTATCTTGCAATGAACCGTAGTCGCACACTCGCATCACAAGGTTATCGTTTTTTCAGTCGTAAATAAATTCATACGTTTTAATTTTGACAGTGTCTTCAAGTTTCAAAATGCCTACTTTGTAAAATAATGGGGAATTTGACTCTTGTAGGTCAGCAGTCGCAATTGTTCTTATTGCGCGCTTCTGTGGAAGAATAAGTTTTTTCAGTTCCGCTTTGCTGGCCTGACCCCAGACTATAGAGTCGTATGAAAGATGAGAATGGAAAAGACTGAAGGACAAGCCTCGTAACGTATTTGTGTCAACATAGTGGCGAATTTTTAACAGCAAACCATTATCGACGCAGAGTTTTTTCTCAAGTTCTCTTATATGAAATTTCCACTGAAGATGTTGATCTAGTATGACTCCCAATCATTTAACTTTGCTGGAAAGATATACCTTGTATCGAGACATTCTCGTTGTTTTAATTGACTTATTGTGGAATAAGACAGTTATGTCATCAGCAAAGTGTTAGGAAATGGAGGATCGAGTGCACATTTAAAGGTCGTTGATATACAATAGGAAAATCAAAGGACCTAAGGTAGAACCTTGATGAACACCATTCGAGACTTTTAATGGATCATATTCCGCAACTTTGACTATGACAAATTGTATCCTGTCAAGTAGGTATGACCGGAACCACTCAAGGAATTTCCCCACAAACTTGTCCAATAATGCATTTTGGTTTACAGTATCAAAAACCTTCTGAAGGTCTCCTGAATATTAATTATGAATATCCTGAATGATAATTTATAGTTTGATTTTCCATCAAACGGCAGAAGTGATTTAACCCGTCAATTAAATGTGGGAACAAGCCCAAGAAAGAATTGTTCTGGAGGCGAACCAAACTTCTTTTCTATGCAATATCCTTATCTGTTTATGTATTCTCTGTTGCTACTGCTTGAACGACGAGCATGTGTGTTCAGTTTTAAGGTCGCCTAGCAACTGCGAATCTGTCAGCGGACCGTGGAGCTTGTTTAGGAAAGAGTTAGGGTTAGGGTTGGGGTTAAGATTAGTATTATGGTTAGAGCTTGGGTTTTAGTTTACCTTAAGACGTAGCTGACTTATAAATAAATAAATAAATAAATAAATATATAAATAAATAAATATATAAATAAATAAATATATAAATAAAATAAATAAATAAGATGCGCGTCAAAGCTTCTCCATTAGTAACGACTGCAGACCGGACGCCATCTTGAAAGCATAACTGCCGCTAAATCATGTGACAATAGACCAATCGCCATGAAGCGCTTGTTGAGGAGCAGATGGTAGATTTATTCGCTCGTAATGGGCGCGCAAATCAATGCTGGAAGTAATAAGGCTGGCATGCAACCAACTTTTACTGCTTCATGTCAATGAACAAGCGTTAACTTAATTCGAATGGCAAACATCATAGGGCATTAACTTGTTTCCGGAAGGATAACCTCAATAAGATCAATCAAGTAATCCGTAGACAGTCGTAGTGACGAGCAGACTCATGGCGAAGGGAATGCGTCATAAACTTCAGTGTTCACACGCCATTAACGCCATTCCGTCTCTGTTCTTAGCACTCTACGCTGTCATGCAAACTTCCATCCATCGCTCGAAATAGGCAATATTGTCGTTATTAGAATAAGAACATGAGAACATGATACTTATCGTACCTTCGGTGACACGTACAAAGGTTCTTGCCAGCGCAGTTGCCTGAGAGTATTCTGTCTGAAAATCTAAATTCTAAATTCCTTCAACAAGGAATGTTGCTGATATTCGCGTCAATATGCTTACACAGTCGGCATACTACAGTAATCTCTAAGTCGTACCAAAACAAGACTGCTTCATATGGAAACAGCGTCCGCAATCCCGCAGACGACATCTCATCACGCTAATCGTTTTTAGATCTTATCTTCCAAGCGACGACTGTTGCAAATTTATGCGACCCGACTCGATAAATCTCGTGCCGTTCCTAGCCCAACTCAGCCACTCAGAATTATTAAGAATCTCAAGCTTTTTATAGACAAGTTACATCTGCTATTCCTAGCCCAACACAACCATGAAATAATAATTAAGGATTTCCAAGTTCTTATATAAATAGAGGGTTAGTGTCACCCTGTGCGGTAAACTCTTGGTGTCACCCTCTAGACTTTCAATAATCACTATAGACCATGTCCTGTACTATAGAATGTCAGAATGTGTGGTGTTACTGAATGCGGTCCCCCCCCCCCCCCCCCCCCCCCCCCCCCCCCCCCCCCCCCCCGCCCCCCCCCCGGGCAGCGCCGGCGAATCACTGACGTGATGGGGTTGCGGCATGGGGT
>QQSS02175821.1:0-15004 GCA_003687565.2 Craspedacusta sowerbii | reverse complement strand
TCCATCCATCCATCCATCCATCCATCCATCCATCCATCCATCCATCCATCCATCCATCCATCCATCTATCCATCCACCCATCTATCTATCTATCTATCTATCTATCTATCCATCTGTCATCTACACTTCCATCAATCATCTGATCGATCGATCAATAAATCACTCAATCAATCAACCTATCTAGCGACCTATCTACCAATCTATGCACATATAGGTGTATGTCACATCATAAACATATACGATACCAAATCATATGTATCACACATGCATGTATTTAAATGTACCTAACCAATGAGATCATATTCCTCGGAGCCCCGTCGCATCATGTCCCAGTCCTTCTGGCTCAAAGATTTATCTGTTAGCTGATAGAATGAAGTCTCCGCGTACAGGTTCTCCGTCCAATTCGGATTCAAGTACATCAAATACGTGAATTCGTACTAAATTAAAAGACGGATCTGGGCTAACAACCGCGCACGGTCCCGAGTCTCAGGGCATATTCAAGAATCATTGTTGCAAACATATCCTAACGGCAAGACCGCGAACAAACGCTGGGGGAACGGAGGAACTGGTGTATTTGGTAACTTGGCCTATTTAAATGTGTGCGGCGGACGTGCGATACGCACACTTGACTGTGTGGCAATCGGTGCTCTTGGCTACTCTAAACTTTAAAGATATGTAAACATGCTTCTGAACTTGTTAGATAGCAAGTCATAAAGTCGTACAGTTCTCACGAGTTCACTCAGCTCTCGTGGTCTAGTGATACGTGCCCTGCTTTCCACTCAGGCAACCCTGGTTGGGTTCCCACGCACGTCACTTATAAGCCCCATAGGGCAAAACCCGTCTGGCGTTGGGGGAATGGAGGACGAGGAGGAGGAGGTGGTGGTGGT
The DNA here is from genome assembly GCA_003687565.2 of Craspedacusta sowerbii. Taxonomy (NCBI): domain Eukaryota; kingdom Metazoa; phylum Cnidaria; class Hydrozoa; order Limnomedusae; family Olindiidae; genus Craspedacusta; species Craspedacusta sowerbii. The sequence goes on along the minus strand of QQSS02175821.1, from coordinate 14,117 downwards.
GGTGGTGGTGGTGGTGATGGGGTGGATGGGAATTTAGCGAACAAATTAAAAAATTATTTTCTACCTTCGTCATAGCGTACAGTGGCCAATAATGACGAAAGGACTAGCAACCAAACTAACCTCCTGCGATACGCAATCCTCGTGTATGCGCGTGTGGTGCCAGTGCTGCAGCAAGTTGCACGAGACGTCGTAAGGGTGCCATCCAGTCTCGTTGCTTAAGTAATGCGCCATCTTCCGGATGACCTTCCAGTACACCGTCGGGAGCACTGCATCAGGCTGATTAAAGGAAAACAAAATGGTGGACGAAAGTTTGCAGACGACAGCGCCTTTCTCGCAAAAGCAGATGCCGAGGCGACCGACATACTTCAGGAAATAACCACGACAGCCCTTGGCTATGGCCACAAAGTCAATGCAGGGAACACAGAAGTAATGACACTTATAACATAACATGTTTCATGATATCACAGCTTCTGCCTCAGGGAAACACCTAACCAACGGCTCGACTGTGGTTCAGACAGTCTGCATGCAATTCGCCTCACAAGGACGATGCTTTTCAAGTAGAAAGCGACGACCTACCGGGAACCCGGCGATCCAGTTGACATTGTCGTGAGTCTCCGAGGAGGCTGGGTCGTAGCTTTGGTAACTGAACGAAGCGTCATAGTTGACCATATACTTTCGCGTGGCATCCACAATCTCCTTGGGAAAGGCACCGTCGAAAATGGCCCCCTTGTTCCCCTTCTGGTCGTGGAACACGCGGACGACGTGCTTGCTGACGTCCAGATCGTCGGCTATCAAATCCGCTTCGTTGGTGAACGGAAAAGGGGCCTTCGACCTCGCTTCAGACTCCTCGGCCATTCGCTGCATGAAGAGGAGAACGACTTCTAAAACGAATAATTAACTCACACGGACCGAGAAAACTGTACCCAAAAAAAAAAAATTAAATCGTCCGTGTCGAGAAAGTTTTTTTTTTCAATCTCATCGCGCACGGGAAAGCGCTCGAATTAGTCACCAAGATGGAAACGTTTTTATAATCTCTTATTACACAATCTATTTGCGATCATTGAATGGTACTGTTATGATATCGAGGCCTAGCTTGATTGACCAGCTGGGACCCAGTCCCCGGGCGGCCAGCAGATGATCGCCACGTGGCAGAACACTTCTGTTGTTGAGAAAAGTGTCGTCGTAGCGAGGAGTAATAAAAGAGCTAGCATCAAGCGTACACAGTTCTTCATTTCTTGCGTATGTTCGCGCATTTCGTGGAAACACAACAGCTACTTCAGAGTCTTGAGCAATCGTCTCGAAAAACATCATAATTCCTTCTACCACAGGCAACCTCAAGATAACAGGCCTAGTGTCTAATAACACAGCGCGGAAGTCAAGCCATAGAAATCAGATACTTAAGAAAGCATTTTTAAAAGGGTGTTGCATGATCAAGACAAGTCTATCGATAACTCATCTGACTCCACAATAAAAACAAAAATTAGAAAAGCATCTTAAGGGAACTTTTCTTTCTGCACACCGAGAAAGAAAACAACAACAACAACAAACAAATCAAGCACTTGAAGTCAACCCAGTACCATACCGTGTATAAACTGTTGCCTAGGCGGAAATCATCCATGCAGGAGCTGAGTTTGACTACTAAGCTTCGTTCTGCAAAATGCACGCCCATAGATGGCGGACGCATAAGCGTCTCAACATCTCCTGTCCAGACAATGACGCGCCCGAATTTGGGGTAAACAGATGCGACTATCTCCCCGTCCCTGTCGTAGAAGGCTTGGTCGCTGTACGAGTGCCGATTTAAGTGCGGGGTCAGGAAAATCCTCATGAAGATCTTGTTGGTAGAGTTCACATCCCCTGGAAATAAATAACCCACTTCAAGCTTGCAATGGATGACTAATGAAGAACTACGGTCAAAACAAGTACACAGCTATGTCATCCTCGACTGCAACTCTAGCGACCGCTCTATCGACGCTCTGAGCATAGCAAACTATACTCGTCATCATGGTGGCTTTTTATTGACGCTTCATATTCTTCCAGCGCCAGCTTGATTTCGGCTGCTCCGATGGACAGGTTTACAAAGTGAACGACTGGGTCTTCGAGAGGCTGCCAATTAGAGGCTTATAGCACTGTTGTTTTTGCAACGCGTTCTTTTGCATATTTAACTCAAATCCAACGATGAGCTCCATAACAAAGATCTCCTTTTCCCTGACTGCTATCATGTTGGGGCGAAAACCATCGCCCGATATGATCGATGAGGACAAAAATTCCTACATTCTTCAATATCGCTGTAGACAATGACGAAAGGAAGAGCCTTTGTCGCGCGAGCTAAGCTTAGAAGAATGGAGTTGTGCCTCCAGTTAAAGCGCTTTTCCAGCGAAATATTGCAACCACCAATCACGTGTCCCAGTGTTCGCCGATTAGGACAAAAAGAGCAGAGTCCCGAGACTGCGACTCCCCATTGATGGGTGTTGCTTCTGTTGGGCAAGCAGTTATCCAGGTATCGAATTGAGAACCTGTAAATGTTCCGTGGCATCTTTTCTAACACACAAGACCAGAGGCGTGCACTGCTGGGAAGGGCACATGACCAGATGGATTTAATGACGAGTGATTGGGTGGTTAGACGCGTTTCAATGCTTTTTTTTTTTCGTGCTCCTAATGCCTTTTATGGCTTCCCGGGTTGATACATAGGAGTCGGCTTTAATGTTCTTTCTGAAGCTCGTTTTCTTTTGAATAAAAGTTACGTCCTTGTCTTTTTGATTTTGCAAGACACTGCCGGTAGGCAACTTGGCATTGAATAAATTTTTCGAAAACAAGGCAGATGTTTAGGCCGTTAAGTTTTTTGGTAAGCGTGATTATATCCAGAGTGCCACAAATCGGGATATTAAACCAAAGTCTTAGATAGCTCCGGAGTTTGCTGTCAAGAGATTGCTTAATCTACGTCTCTGTTAGCTCAGAAACCGTAAGGTCCCAGCTTATTTTGGATAGAACATATCTCTGATAAATAAGGAGTTCATTGCGAGGATGAAGAGGCAGATTCTTTATGGTTTCAAAGAGGTTTGAAAAAGTATCACCTAGTTTGACTTTTGGCTGTCCCCAGACATGTCAAAGTTGTAGGAACCAGCTTAGATAGTAATGAGCAGTTAATTTCCACCGGTTTAATTCGCTGATTGAATAATGAAAATAATGAGAAATTGATAACAATAATGTAAATAATAAAAACACTACTACTAGTACTACTACTAGTACTACTACTAGTACTACTACTAGTACTACTACTAGTACTACTACTAGTAACACCACCACCACCACCACCACCACCACCACCACCACCACCACCACCACCACCACCACCACCACCACCACCACCACCACTACCACCACTACTACTACTACTACTACTACTACTACGACTACTACTACTACTAATACGACTACTACTAATTCTAATAATAATAATGTAAAAAAACAAGAATTGCAAATCAGCTGAACCAACAAGAATTGATATCATCTCCATATCGTCTAAATATGATCTCACCTAACACATCCCGAGGCAGATCATGTTTATCGAACAAGACAAGAGCTAACCACTAGTAACACATGAACCATACCACAGCATTAAACCCTCTCAGCTAGTTCAAATCTTTCCCATATAAATTCTAATATGTCTCAGGCTGCTAGGAATCTACATCGTGGTGTGCAGGATTTATGACGCAAAGCACGACACATGAAACTTCTAAGAAAAGCACTAAACTTCCACTTAAAGTAAATACTTCAGTCAAGTTGTAAATCTAGCACCCAGAACCGGCTTCTAATACCAAAATAACCCAAAGTGTAAGAAGTTGTGGACAAGTGCGATAATTCTTGTTAAAAATACGTCGGTCACATTGTAAGTCTAGCACCCAGAACCGGCTTCTAATACCAAAATAATACAAAAAATAAGAAATTGCGGACAAGTGCGATAATTCTTCTTAAAATACGTCGGTCACATTGTACATCTGGCACTCCGAACCAGCTTTTAATGCCAAAATATTACAAACAATAAGAAATTGTGAACAAGTGCGATAATTCTTGTTAAAAAGCGAGCAATTTACTATCTCACAAATCAACTCAAATAGGAAGCAATAATAACCTAGAGTTGGGAGTAGATGGAGCTCTTTGACGAAAATTCTTCGTACTTCTGAACAAGCAGTCATCAGTTATTTGGTGTATGAGTGACCATAGCTCTCCAGCTTGATACGTCACGAAGGCAAGGAGCTTGATCAGGTATTTGGGAGTCGTTTCGTTAGGACGCTGTCAATGCTAATGCATTTGTAAATGATCGCCTGCAGTGCATGGCTATGAAGTTGCGAAACGGGAACTGGTCAAGGCCCGGGTCAAAAGCAAGATGCCTTTTAGGCGCGCAGCTGTAACGGCTCCTAGGCGAGCAGCCATCACAGCCATTAGAAGATTGAACGAAAGGTGATATCTTACCCGTGAAAGTCACAGGAACTTCCCCGCGGTGGATCATCGTTCCCTGTACGTCGTAAGGCAAAAACTTCTCCTCACCATGTAGGTCTCTAGGAAGGGCCTTGTAGAGTGAGCGAAGGTATCCCCAAACACGGTTTTTGATGAACTGCGACGGCGATAAACGAGTTCGCCAGTAAATGTTGCCACTGTTGGGAATATCTGATTGACCCTCATAAGCATCAGGGTAAGTGAAACTCCAGTGATATTTGCTAAAAATGGTAAAGCACAGATAGATATATGCCAGCAAAATCAACTGATGCACGCATCCAGAAAACGTACTCATCTTCAATATCGAGCCTTATGCGCTTTCCATGAAGATACTGGAAGCGAGTATTTTATGAAAAAAGATACCGATGGCAAACAATGCTTGTTATACTTTAGCAACAAGTGCTAAAAGCCAACAAATCGGCGAAGTTATACATTTTCTGCTTGTGGGTGTGGGAATATGAGCGTAAGACTAAATTCGTTTTTAAGAAGTAACGGATGGCAACATACTACTCATCCAAAGCGGCGTGCATTGTTACAAGGAGTACAAGTGAACACGTCTACAGTGATTGATTTTATTTCTAGGATATCAAAACACAATACTGGGATCTGCAGTGCAAGGGTCAAAAATAGGCCAGCTGAAATAAAACTAGGGGAAAGCATCACATTTTTCCGCTGCAAACAGACTGAAAGAACATGACTAAAAAGGTGAACCAAAGCTATAATCCAGGTCTCAAAAACTACTAGTGGACAGGTGCTAACAATCATTACGATCATACTTTACAAAACAAGATGCAAGCTAGTAACATACAATAATACAGAAAGGCTTTTCTTAAAGTTCAAACAGAATTATGAAAATGGTTACCATCTTACAGACACAAAAAAAGTAACAATTACGAAGAATGCAGCATGAGCAGACAAAGAGCAAGTAACTTTCACTGATTTCCAGGTATCCTCTGAAACACTCACCTGTTCACGTAATCAGAGAAAAGTTCCACCAGCCTATTAGGCAAAACACTGTCAAACACATAAATCTTGCTATTCCCATATTCAAAGCTTAGGACCGGCTTTAGACCATGTTTTGAAGCAACAGAACCACTACTCAACAAGAAAACAATTCCTGCTACTAAAAGCATCTTGACCTACACAAAGAGAAAAGAACCTCACTGGAAACATTGTGAACAGCAAAGAATGACAAAATCGTCCATAAAAAGAAGCTTTCAGAAACAATGAGATAACTTAAGCTTGGTTCAAATGTGACACTTCCGCCATGTTGAACTAAATGAAATTAAATTTGAATGAAGCTTTGCAGAGCTTGTCGAGCGGGAGGTAATTGTCGAAGGTAATTAAGCTGCCGCACTGAAGTGATTCAAATGTCCACTTTACCATAGTCACAACACTTATCAGTAATCTGGTCATCGATCTTAGTGAGAGAAGACCAAGATCTGATTTTAACAATCTTTATACTGCATTACTGCAAACTCCAGATCCAGAGGTAGTGATCTTGAACTTAGGCAACCAACTAGCTAACAGCATTTATATAAAAATATTTGCTGATGTTTTCAGAAATTTAAGACTACAAATCTCTACTTAAGTACCGGATCTACGCATAAACATGATTTAAGTCAATTTTTTTTTTACAGCCAGACAATCAAGTCAAAGCTAAATAGTTTTTATTCCCAGATAGTCTTAAAACATTACTCAACGCCTTACAATGTGTATTCGAAGCTCCCCTGCATTGTAGTTAACTCCAACGGTCATGTACAAAATAAACCATACCAAACACGAGGGATCACAACTTGTGGTTTCAGTCTCATCTTTCTAAAAGGACTCAGTTTGTCTAAGTGCTCCACTGCTCCTCTTCTACTGCAGCAAAAACGTGTAGCCTACATCTACATCCATTATTTTGCGGCTGACATTAAATGACTATGCATAGCAAATTCTGTACAATCCTTAAAATAGCGACAAAACATTTCATCTTAAGTACTTTGCAATTATTTGTTAGCAAAACATGCTAAAAGTAATGTATCGCTCACTGTTATCATCCAGTATTTCTTATGGATGCCAGATCTGTATCTTTCTCACTGCCTCCAATCAAATCCAATCAATTAGGTAAAATATACTTTTTAGATGTGCTACGTCATAAAATCCCCTTTCTAAGCATCACTGCTGCAAGTGTCCAGTACCATTTTCGAGTCATTCCGCCACACCTCTCAACCGTTTGACATATGCATTACCACAAGCTAACCCTGACCCTTTCGCATTCATAAATACTTACACACTCACTCTTGCAAACCCTTACACTTGCACTCCCAGAGTCACAATCCTTCACAAGTCTTTGACTAATTGATCGTATTCCTGAGCACAGCTTAATTTTTATTTTCAATTCATTAGAAACGACTATTGTTCTCTAGATGCACGTCGATAGCTACTCGCTCCTACTTAAAGCGCGTAACGTTGTTCGTATCGCGAGAAACAAGTTGTAGTTGTTGTTCTTGTTGCCATCATTGTAGTCGTTATTTGTGTTTAGAAATGCCTATCCTCCGCATTTGCAGGGATCAACTCCACATAACCTTCGTAGGTATCACCATAACAAGTTACAGCATGTTGACAGCATCACAATTCAGAAACTTCAATGACGTCTTTATACAACGTGCTCCGTTAAAAAATATGATAACGCGACTTCCAAGCAGTATCTTCTCGATTCAAGCTCGGTTCAGTTATCAAAAAGGTTGGAATCTGGATAACTTCCTTGTCCATATGACAACGAAATCTCATTTAAACGAACGGCAAAAAAACTTGGGTGAGGGAGTCAAACCGCTTCATGCTTCCTTCAGTCTCGCCATCGCTGATCTGAAAACATCTCCTTGAGATCAGCGCAGGTCAGCTAAATCTCCTGTAATTTAGAGACTACCGTTTGTAAAACCTATTCGCAGTTTTGATATTCCACATCCATAGTATACGCGCTTAAAATTACTGAAACATATGACAAAAGTTCTTTCTTATATATGAAGAAACGTTTCTCATTTTATTAGTAATTCGTCGAATATATTCCCTATGTTGCCTGTGAAATAGATTGTACCGGCTATTTTGACACGGTCCTCGGTTAGCCGGCCATACTGACACTTGTAGATGAGATCTGAGCACGAGGTTGCAGCCGCATAGTTCTCTAGGGTATTGGCCACAGTCTTTCCTTGGCTTCACGTTGCTGCCACATCTCCGAGGGCTACATCCCTATAATATTTTGGCAGACATCTGGTAAGCTTCGGCAGTTACTGCTGTTCTTTCTTGATTTTGCAGTTCCTTTCAGGATGCTTTTATTTCGATGGTACTTGAGGGATAAGTGAATGATGGGAGAAGCTTTCCTTCGGTTAATATTTAATGAATTCCGAGACACGTGCATCGTCTTGTGCGATCACGACCAGGGACTAAGCGCAGAGTTAAAGTCGGCTCTCCATACGTAATGTATCCTTGCAACCGTTGTTGCTAATATTTAGTTTGCTTAGACAGTTGTGTTTCTTCTTAGGCTATTTGTTACTTGACGTGTAGTGTGCATAATAAGATGTTAATCAAATACGATTTCTGATTTAGTTAGGTATGTTTTGCATGCCCTCTGTCACACCGTTAATGACATGTACTAAGTGAGGTAGAAGTTTGGATGTTTTTGTTCTTTTATATTCATGGCTCCATTTAAAAGCTTTTGTATCAATTCTAAAATTCTTACTTCTGGATCAAGGGATGCCTAAGACCAATCAGCGTAGTAAATGGCCCTGCATGTCCATCACATGTTTGCCCAGTTTTTAACTTACAATATGATATTAGATTGTTTAGTATGCTATGATTTAGTCGCAACCTTAACATTCTGGGTTTGCAATTGAGAGAGAATTGTTGTTTAGTGTTATTTTTTAATGTTTTCTATATAACCAATATCAAAGCAACTTGGCATGCAAGAAATTGTGTAGCATTTTGCTAAGTAGTTGTAATTTCTCAGTTCAGTAGTGGTCCGGGTTTTATCAGTACTCCAGAATTGTATTTTTTTTGTCTCCTGTATATCATTTTTATTGCGCTTTTATGTTACGTTTTGTGTGAAGTGTTGTATATAATGCCAGCGCCTTAGCATGACGCTCTGAATTCCATAATCTTAAAGGCTTTCTAAAACTTGCTTTTTTAGGCTGCGTTTAAATATGGCTGACAACAATCAAGAACTTGAGCACGACTTTGAATCTGGTCACTCTGGAGCTTCTAAGACTTACCCTCAGCAGTGCTCTGCTCTGCGCAAGAATGGTCATGTCATGATTAAAGGCAAGCTTATTACACCATGGTTTGATAAATTGAGGTGTACCTGGGACTTTTGACATGATCTTCTGTTTAGTTTATTGTTTACATTCAATGATTATTCATGTAACTGCAAAATTTTTGCAGGGCTTTAAGCTTCAAAAAAGTTTCAAAGTGTACTACATGTTAAAGTATGTTGACAGGTCATATCCAAACACTTTTTGTAGGCATGCTTTGAATTTAAATAGTACTATTTTGTTTCTTTATATAGTTTATGATGATATTTTGGAAGGACTTTAAACTTGTATTTTGAATCTGTCATTGTTTGAAGGCCAAGTCATCAATGGTGTTTCGCTTGCTATTTGTTCTTTTGATATATAGATCATATATTTTGATACCTTCATGTGTTTCTATATTTACAATTCGTTTCATGTTGCCATGGTATGTAGATGATGTAAATGAAACTAACTTACACTCATTCAGTTCAGCCTACTTTTCTTGAATCGGAAGTATCAGAAAGTAAACTTGGCTTTGTAAGTTAAATAAAACTATTCAATTTCGGTATCTGAAATACTTTTTCTAACTATTGGGGTATCTGCTGCTGCCATGTACCAAGGGAAAGTGTAGATAAAATATGTAGCGTCAAGTGCCATGGAGCCTAACTGTTAACGCGTGTGAATGTGCAGCACTGGCATAATAGTTGCATGCTATGGCGTCCTTTATTAGATCGCCCGTGCAAGATTGTGGAGATGTCCACGTCGAAGACTGGCAAGCACGGGCACGCCAAGGTCCACTTGGTCGGCATCGATATTTTCACCAGCAAGAAGTACGAGGACATCTGCCCTTCCACTCACAACATGGACGTGCCGCACGTCACCCGAAAAGACTACCAGGTTAGCTGGTGCACGTGATCCGCTGTATGTTCAGTGGCGTTGTGTGTGTGCGTGTGTGTGTGTGTGTGTGTGTGTTGAATTTCTGGATATCGATGAGGCTGAGTGTTCTCGCCCTCTCGGGTGTACTCGCACTCTCGTTGTTCGATATTTCTTTTACCTTCATGAAAGGGAAGTCGACTTGACCAAAATTTCACGCTAAGATGCCAATGATTGTGTGTTTGTCGAATGAGGATGGTCTTACGAGTTTTATTTGCTCCTCAACCTTACCATCCACCTATTTGTCGTTAGCCGTTATGTTAGTTCGTCCATGTTCTAAAGCGGACACTATTCCCACGAACTCACTTGTTTGGTACTGGTTGGCATGAGCAAGATAGGGTCATGTTGTGCAAATGTTGCCCGTCACGATTCGCCAATCCTTCACGATTGCACGGTACTAAGTAAGGTTAGCTCGTCTTTCACATCGCGGTATTTTCTGGGGGCAATTTTTCCCGTACAGTTTTGCTTGCAAGCTTCGGAGCCCACCGTGGTGATGTCGACTGGCTCTGAAAGCAGCGTGGGGAGCAACAACAACAATTTAATTCTCCAGCAAGCTAAAACTTAACTCCAGTAAAATAATCGTATTGGGTACCTAATTTGGAAGGAGGGCTCTTCTTAGCAGAGCTAATTTGGATAGAAGAGGCCCCCCCCCCAAAAAAAAAAAAACATTATTAGGTATTCGTACCACTATGACATCACAGGTTAAATATAAAATCTTGCAAATATAGCTAACGTTTTCATGAAGCATGGGTCTAGCAGTTTGATGGTGTCGCAAGTAGCTAATACTAGCATTGTAGCAAGGTTAAGTCCTAGTATTTTGCATTCAGGAGGCCATGTAGCTGTCTTATGAATTGTGGCTTACTTCTACTCAAGTCTATGCCATGGTCAATCAGGTTGTTGATGATTATTGGGCCAACAGACTTTACGGATCTATCGCCGTACTTAACGGTGTATGCCCACATGAAGCTTTGTAACTCCGCTATTTCTGGTATTCTTGGGGAGTGTTCTTGCCGACATAAGTAAACATCACTGGGCATCAGTTTTGAACGTTTAAGTTCGCGGTGATACAGCATGGACGATCCCGCTGAAGCTTCCCGCATTTCATCGCGTCGCAGGCCATACTATTGCTCTCTGTAGGCTGCTTCCTTTAACATGGGGAAAGACTTACTTGGAAATGAAGAGTAGCGAGTTGGATATAATGGGCACTCGTCCCTAGCATATAAGTTTGTCGACCGATAGAGGAATCTAGTCAACAATAAAATCCCCGAATCCTTGGCAAGTCCAAATAACTCCCTTTCAGCTATGACGACGATCGAAGAAGAACAAGCAAATATGGTGTCCCCCCGATAACGATAGAAACAAACTTTCACGGGCATTTTTGTCAGACCACGCGAAAGCTCAAGATGAGGGTAAAAGATTTCAACCTTGCGACCTATTCAAGTCCGGGCACTTCGATTTAAATATCGCGTTTTGGGAATTGAAATGAATCCACTTGGCACCGGCAGTACCACTCTCTTCGTTTGAGATGCTACAGTCGGGTACTTTTACTGAACTCGATGTAAACCTGTGCTAGAACGCATTCGCGAAATTGCCTTAATTTATCGGTCTTGCCTGTCATGAAAACCTGTGATTCCCTGGACAGCATGTAATTGAAATAAGTAGGATTTAATGACATAGTAATAAGTAAGATAAATAGTTTTCAAACGAGAATAGCATATAAACTTATATTTTAAAGTAATAGTCAAAAAAAAAAAGAATGCTAGCGTTTCGTTGAATAGATATGTTACCCAGTTTACATATGTAATACATACGTTACCCAGTTTTGGTGTGCTGCTTGACATCGCATCTCTTGCCTTTCGCTAGCTGCTGGACATAGATGGCAACACTGTCTCGCTGCTGGATGACGATGGTGAGACGAAAGACGACCTGAACCTACCCGACGACGAGGAAGTCAAAAAGGAAGTAGTTACCAAATTTCAGAACGGCGAGACCTTTCTTGTGACTGTCTTGAGTGCCTGTGGCGAGGAGGCCATTGTCGGAACCAAGGCGTTCAACAAATAACTCGGGGAATATCGGGATATAATTGTAGTCGGAATGAACCGTAACCGCGGAGGAAAGTTGCGGAGGAGGATTCTAGTGGCAGTCTTCTGCCACGGCTTGTTGGGGAGCATCTTGGGCAGGATTTACTGTTGCTGCGTTGATGTCCCGTTTCGGGCATTGAGCAAGTCACGTGTCATAATTTTATGTTGTGCCAAATTAAATAAAAAAAAAGACCGATGCCGGTGCATTTTCCTGGGAAAGAAATTATTTCCGCTTCTCCTTTTGGCACTTTCTTTCATGGCGGCGATACTAACCTGAATCTACTTTTTTAGCTAGCTTATATTAGTATACATACATGCGTATATTTAAAGGTAATTGAGCTAAAAACACTTCCACGACCAAACCATAGTATCGGGTCAGCTATGCCTCTCCAGTCGCATCTACATCTCGGTCTTTCCTGGAGGCAGAAGTACTTACTCCCTAGCTAGTAACCCGTCCGGTGGCGCTAATTGCTATCTGAAGTGATCTGAACTGTGACACAACCTTACCCAGGAAATACCTACCTACCTACAATTAACCTATTGCCCTTCCTCAAAGTATACTAGTAACATTTTTATTTTAGTTTTCAATTATAATAATAAACAAAAGAATAAATAAATTATTCATGCGAGTCTCTATTTGCAATCGGGCAACCTGGCTAAGGACTTGCAATGAATTACGTAGCCTCTGGAATCGGTAACCTTGATTGTCGGGTAGTGCAGTTGTTTCCACTTTCACTTGGTTCAATTTGAAATTGTCTCATCAATAGTGATTATCGTGCTCGTGACGAAGTTTGTCAATTTCTATTAATCGTGTCTTAAGGACGCAAGCCGCTTGTTACTATCGCTAACATTGATTATGAAGTCAATGACGTAGACTGGTGTTCCACAGGGAACTGTACTGGGACCCTTACGTTTCTCGTATGTTCTTATACATACATGATTTCCATAGATGTGTCTTCGTTGGCGTAACGCAACGTTTTCACGATGACTACGCTATTACATCAAAGTGTACGTCACTGATAGTCGTCAGTGATACGAACCGCGTCTACCAAGATTTGTGTAAATAGGTGTCACTCAGTCAATTAATGGTAATATTACTTCGCCAAGTATTGTTATTTAATGTACAATTATGTTTCGATCGATCCAGGTGAAGGATTTACTGCATTGCATTCTCTTCTAAAATTACATTTTAAAATATGTATTTCTGGATAATAAAGTAAGTCATTTTGGGAGTAATTTTAACCCCTTTTCTGTAGTTGCAAAATCAGCCCGCAGAGTAGACGAGAGAATTTGGTGAAAGCAAGACTCAAGATGTATTTTCTCAGCAAATGCAAATAAAACCTGTCAATATATAAATGTTCAAATGTTTGCATTATGAGTAGGAGGCGTCCTCCTAGCCGAGGCTAATCAAATTGAAGATGCCACCTCAAAGCAACCGTCACCATCACAATTACAGGAAAAAGCGAAAACAAAAGAATTTTTAAGGAACCTTACGACGAACGAGACCCTGGACCTGAGAAAACCAACACCAAGGAGAAAATGTTAAAGGAAAATTTGACGAAAAATTTAACGACGTAAGAGGAAACGAAACTTCTTACATAAATGTGCTTGCGACAGGGATTTCACTTGAAGACTAAATTGAGTCGATAAAAAAATCTATTGGAGTGCGTCGTGCGGGGTGTGTCAGATGGTGAGAAAATTCGTACAAGGCAAGGAAAGTTCAACCCTGGAAAGAAGGGTGGAATACAACAAAGTTCGGGGATGGAAGCCAAATACCAAGTTGCAAGATCAAGCGGTTATAATTCAAGCACTGCTCAGTCCATCGAAAAAGAGTAGCGACTCAAGGAACTATTTTACGTAAACACACACGTATAAAGCTAATAACAAACGTTAAATAAATAATACAATGAAAAAAATCATTACTAGCAAACCTTGCAAGAACATGCCTAAAAACTAAAACTCGAAATCAAATCACCTACTTTACTGCATAAATCCTCTTAAAAAGTATCTCTCACATTCGCTAATTAGGACTCAGAGATATGCAGCCGTTAATAAAGTTTTCATTTCTCTCTTGAAGAGAAGTTTTGACTTACATTAATGTTAAGGTCAATAAGCTTGTTATAATCGAGGGCACCTTTGTATGTGATGCTTGCAATACCATACATCTCAGTTAAACGGTTTGGCAGGGCAAGCTTATGCAAAGTACCCATTTGAGTATTTACGCCTGTAGTATATATTTGGAAAGAGTTGGTCAGTGCTGCTGTTATCTTGCTATTATGCCAGTCGTGCATAAAAAGTCGTAAGTTCAGTACTATTACGTCATGGAGTTTTAGTATACCTA
>QQSS02175810.1:0-15008 GCA_003687565.2 Craspedacusta sowerbii | reverse complement strand
TGATGACAATAAATGCAGGCTATACGATCTCGATGTAAACACGAATAAGAAGTCCTTGCTCAAGAGTAAGTATGACAAGTCTAACCGCTCCTCGTGCTAAGTTTACACTGTCCTGGGCGACGAACTAAGTGACTATTATGGGCTACTGTACACAGAGCTTAGATTGGACACCATAAAATACAGTCGGCGCAATAAAGGAGTACCTCACACGAGCTTAATTCTGGTAGAGTTAACTAAAATATACTAACAAATTTATACAAAATTAACTGCAACAGCTACATTACACAGTAAATAAAAAAGCACCTACCTTCAGGAAATAACTTTGATTGGAAACCCTTTCCAAAAGTGATATTCTCTAAATTATTGACAGCCTAATATTTTTGTCAAGTGCAACGATCAAGACCAAGTGGAATAATTATGCCAAGTTAAATTCTCTCAGCCAATAAATGCCTAAGCCTAATAAATTTTGTGAGAGGTAGACCAAGAACCCGAATTTTAGCAAGCTATTTAAACCGGAAAGAGAAAAGATACAGTCAAGGCAAATATAAACAGGGTTGATCCAATAAATCCACCAAGAATAGTCATGGGCTGTGATGCTCCAAGTTGAGTCTTGAACAGCTGCATGCCGGCAAACGTTATGATTACAAGCATGAATGATACCACACACGAAACTGAGGTTGGAAGAGCTGCAAAACAGATAGGTATTTTTGGGCATTAGCACCACAACAACACAAAACATACACAAGCACACATACAGCCACGCACACACACACAGACACACACATGCACCAACACTCATGAACACACACACACACACACACACACACACACACACACAACCAGAAAGAGAAAATTGATAGCCTAGGACGAGTATCACATGCTAACATACTTATATCTTGTGTTGGTAACCAGACAGACCAGTAGTTCTCTAAGACATCTCTGATCCACATGCATAATATGGCATTGAGGAAAGACTTACCTAGTTTTAAAATAATATAAAGTTTAAACATTTCC
Organism: Craspedacusta sowerbii; assembly: GCA_003687565.2. Taxonomy (NCBI): domain Eukaryota; kingdom Metazoa; phylum Cnidaria; class Hydrozoa; order Limnomedusae; family Olindiidae; genus Craspedacusta; species Craspedacusta sowerbii. The sequence goes on along the minus strand of QQSS02175810.1, from coordinate 13,994 downwards.
TTTTGAAAGTAAAAACTGAAGAAGCTATGCAGAGCTTTAATTAGTTCCTGGCATCATTCAAACTTTAAACTCATACTTGAAGTTTTATGCAAAACAAGTTTGCACACTATAATATAGGCCATATCATCAGATGTATGGTGCTTAACGCAAATACCAAATAGTATCTAAGATGGTCTTCTTATTGTAACTGTTTACCTTACCGAATTGTTCACCTTTCAAAAAACCTTATTGACAAGTTAGAAGCTGCTCTTGGCTGCTATGGACAGAACTACCCATTCTGCCAGATGGACCAAAAAACTCCTTTCTTTGCTGACAACAGGTCGAAGGTTTCTATGACTTGGTTATTTCATGGGGGAAGTATTCCCAAACCTCCTTGTTGTCAATTGTGATACATATAGTGCTTATTAGGGTCCACATCGAGCTATTTGCACTTGGCATGTATAGTACCGGAGGAGAAATACACTTCAAAAGAACATATTCCTTCGAAGATACCGCTTCGAAATGACCAACTGCCCTCTTTCACCCTAAAAACGGCTCTGCAAAAAGAAAATCCTCATATAGCTTCATGCCTACGCTTTTTGAAATCAAACAATTGCTACTTAAGTTATGCATGCAGATGGCATGTACTTTCTTTTGTTTTGGTCAACATAACATGTATGGCCTAACTTATTACAGAAGCTTCGATCACCATACCCATGTGAACTTTGCATTTCCGGTAGCGATACACATGAAAAATCTGCTCTAAACAGGCTTCTGGACATTTTTTATAAGTCTTGTACATGCAATATCTTGAGCCATTTTAAAAAACGAATTATAGCAAACTCATATCAAATCTTTGGTAAGCATCAAACAGTCATAAAAAATTTTTTCTTCAACTCTACACTTGAAAAATCTGCTTGCTAGATATTTTTTACAGCATAAAGATCTAGTCTCATGTTCAGCTTCTTTTGTAATTTCGCTTCCATTACTTCTTCATAGCCGAATTTCTCAAACCCAATTGAAAAAGAAATGACAGCATTCAAATTTGATATAGCGCCATAATCTTCAAACTAATCACAGTCCTGTCAACGTTATTATCGCTACACAAATTATATTCTTAGCAACCAAAAATAATTTAGATTTCCCAAAAATAATGCTAGTGCTAGTGTTAAACGAACTCTTCACATTAAACAAAAAAACAAAAAAAAAAACAAAAAACAAATAGAAAACTGAGATCAGGGTCATCCCTTACCTGGGGTGGAGTATTCGAGAGAGCCAGTTTATTTCAGCAATTTTCAACCAAGTTAAAGATATACTGCGCATTTCAAATGAACAAAGCATAGATGTTAGCTAGGATGTTCTACTGTATAGACAAAAAGTTGAGTAACAATTTTAAACATGGCACCCAGCCATGCTGCCTCTGACATTAAGAAAAAGCTGAGCAGAAAATAAGGGCTTTTAGTTGATACATACAGGGGGCCCTAACAGCTTCATGTTTGTTAAATACTATAAATGAGCAACCAGATCAGCAATGCCAATAGACTTTATTATTACTTGTGTAGTGACAGATGCTGGTAGAATCACAACATCAGCTAATTATTGTTAATGTCCATTGTCCTTTTGCTTGCCTTTTCACAACTACAGCACTTGTAATGCAAACATTAAATGCAAAATAAAAACTTTAAATTTCAGACATCCAAACGTCTTGCCACTGCCAGTGTCTTGTACAAGATTCACGTTATTGCTTTATCAAAATTTTCATCAAACATTAAGATTTCTCCGCATTCATAAAGTGGAAAATGGTGTCCATAATCCCAGCCAACTTGACGGAGAAACTGAATTTAGACCTTTACGTCAATTTGCAGGCAGAAATACTGAATAAGGGGTGGCCATCTCCTAGCCATGTCATTCATGATAGCCATTTATTATGATCTCCTTAAATGCACATTCAATGTACTTATGATCTCTTTCCAGACAAAAATGAATTCAAATTAGCTAAGGGTCTAGGACTCCAAGCAAGTAAAAAATAATGTGAATGATAGTCACAATGAATTAGTTCAGACTTTGGCTGCCAAAAAATTGCTTTTAAATGTTATTATTATTGTAATTAATATTACTACTAATATATAATCACTATATTTCTGTGTTTCCCAGTTTCAGAATGATAGAAACATAAGAAACCGAGCACAAAAATCAAAAGATTCAAAAGAAATTACAACTCAAAAACACAACTGCGTCACTGGTTTCGATGTTATTTACCCAGTTCATTTTTCTCTCAGCAAAATAGCCCCAAATTGACGCAAACAGTATCGAAAGACCAGAACATATATGAAGCACAAGCATAAGCAATAACGAGCAAGTATATATTCTTACCCATCTTTCATAAGTCCCAGATCGAAACTTAGTCCTAAAGCATATCGAAACGACCGACGAAAGGGTAGCAGGCTGCTGAGGTGGCTGAAACACGGTTAGATTTGAAACAACAGCTCCCAAAACCCAGCTGAATCGAGCGCTACTCCACATCTGGACCCAGTTCATTTTTGCCCTGGTTGTTTAGTTTCGAACATGGAGCAATCGCCTGGCTTTCTATTAAAACGACGTGAATTTAAGAATGTTTCGGGGGTACAGTGTACAACTAGATCTTATAAGAGAAAATTTAACCACATTAAAACTCACAAGGAAATTAAAATTTAAACGGAAACTTCTCGAAGAAAACCCAAATCGAGGAGCAGAGCTTTGCTTTGCTGATGTGAACTGCAAGTTAAAGATCACAATCAGTAGCAAGATTGAGTGATTCTCTAGGATAGAAAATGCAAAAGGATCTCACTGGCTTGAATATTGACAGCTAGCCTAATTTTTTCTGCAGTATAAAACGCTTATTGATAGTTATGGGCAGTCACCAAATACCGTGCATGGCTCATCAACTGAATTTAAGTCAGTTTAACTTGCCAGAAAAAACTCCCCTCTCTTTCTCTGTCCGCCAACATGGTGACAGAAAACATGTTTTTTTTTTTCAATGATTGAATCGGTCATAAAAAGGATCTCATAAAAATGCTATATTAATTTGTGTACTTACTCCTACTAGATTTCTACTCTGATCTCCTAACTATCATTATGCAGATTATTTCATTGACCGTTCGCCATATTCACGGTGTGCTACTGGGCTATGATTTTGCTGCGATTAGGCGCTATGTGTCTATGTTTTTATTAATTTTTCTTAGCATGCTTATCTGTTATGTTGTGTTACTCAAATTACGTAATTCGGCACTTTTTATCTTATCGCTAGATACAAAGTTATTGGCAGCAAAACTTGGAGAAATCAGTGTAGGATACTTCCCTTTACTTACTACTCAACATGACATCCCTCCTATTCAGGGGCCTGTTGACACGCACCTCACTGATATTTGGAGATGTTGAAACAAACCCTTGAGACTCGACTGAAGGAATCACTATCTTCCTGTTTTTCCACAGGATTTTGAACAGCATCCTTATGGATAGTTCATCCGGATTCCCCTCGTCCGTAACTGCGAACGTCTCGATTAGGTACATACTGTAGCATTTGATGACATCTCCTTGTGCCTTCCTGTGTACTCGATGTACAGAGATGACTACCCAAACGACTGCAAGAAAGGCGGCGTACTTTTATACGATAAGGAATCTTTATCTATTATGCGTAGAACTAACTTGAAGCTCTCATAATCAATTGAGTGTGAAATCTGATTGCGCCACAAGACGATCATTTTCGCGGTGGTATGCCGACCCGCCCAGCCAAAGCAACAGAGAGCTTCAAATTTTCCTTAACTCTATTGAAACTCTGGTCATCACTGCTAACTTGAACAGAAGCAAAATATTATTATTAACAGAAGATTTTCACGCTCTATGCAATTATGTGCTAAATCCTAATTGGGAGTGCTTAAAGCTAGCAACCGAGAGTCTGGGCTTTAGCCAACTTGATTGTGGTAAAACTCACGTCAAGCAATGCAACATGTCCTTTATTGATCTTATATTTACGTCATAACCAAACATGTTTGTCGACTATGGCATAAATCCGACATTGCATCACTCCTGTCATCATTAGATTATATATGGAAAATTAGACATAAACACCCCGCGCGCACCAATTTCCAGCCGCAGAGTATGGCACTATAGCCGTGCTGATCATGAAAATATGAGGGCAAGATTCGATAGCATTGACTGGGACAAGTAGTTTATTTTAATTACACACATGTTTGCTAGCGCTTTTTTAATTGAAATGGTTAGCAACATAGCTTGTAATTTCATCCCCTGCGACGACGTCATCGTTCTTAAAAAAAAGAAAGCGTCGTTGACCTTGTTAGTTGTAGTTAGGTTTCATTCCAAGCAAGAATGGGAGACAAACTGCTACAGGAGTCTGGTAGTTCAAGAAAGTATTGGAGCACTATTAAAATGTTTATAAAACACTATGCAAAACCTGTTGTTCAACATCTGATCGAAAAGGAACTCCTTATTGATGATTCAAGAGACAAAGATGAGTTATTAAACCACTTCTTTACTGGCTGTTAAACGTCAACTTCATGCAAGAGAAAAAAAAATACCATTCGAGCTCTAAACCGTAAGAAAGTTTATGGCTGGGACAAGGTGTCAGTACGAATAATTAAGTATCTTGACTCCTTCGTCACTTGTCGGCTTTATGTCCTTTATATCTTTTTCAGAGACTGTCTTGAAACCATAAAATACCTTTCAATATGGAAGAGAGCTAATGTTATCCCTGTTCATAAAAGCACGATAGGAATCTTAATTCTAATTATAGACCAATATTGCTCGTGCCTTTTGTAGGGAAGATTTTTTTAAAAGCTAATTTACGACGCCTCGTATAAACAATTGACCAGTCCAAACCTTCTGTCTGATAAACAATCTGGTTTTAACAAGGTTGACTCCACTACTAGCCCGCTCGTCAGTAATTAAACACAAAATTAATGCTTCTTTCGACGAAGATCGGTCCCTGGAAGTGCGGGGCGTTGTCCTCTATATATCCAAAGCTTTTAATAAGGTTTGGCATGAAGTTCATCTTTTCAAACGGGAAGTGGTGCGGGATTAGTGGAACGCTTTGAGCTTTGATGAGAAATTATCTCTGTGGAAAGCTTCAAAGAGTTACCTTGAATGACGCGACGTCTTCCTGGAAGCCTGTCTTGGGTGGTGTTCCACAAGGACATATCTTTGGATCCCTAGTTTCTTAGTTATAGGAAAACGATTTGGTAATGGATCTCAGAGGCGACAGTCGCCTTTTTGCAGATGATCTATCTTTTTTTCTACTGTCCTTGACGACTAGGGATCATGCGAGGACCATTCATATGACCTTACTTTAGTAGAGTGATGGAGTCATTATTGGGAAATGGCTTTCAACCTTGACAAAAAAAAAAACAGGCTGTTGATATTTTCTTTTCAACAAAACGTGTAAATACATTAAGTAAAAATGATAAATTCACCAAGTAATGCTTTTTTATTTTTCTTCGTTGCTGCTTGTACGGTTCAGAAAATGGTATTGAAGCACCTCATAAGTTTTTTTTCTCTTACCTCTTCGTAACTACTATTAATCCGTAACAATTGTTTGTGTCTTGCTCGCGAGAAATTTCAAGAAACCCTTAGATAATTCGACATAAACTCATCTTAATTCTTCTAGTTCAGACCTACTCCTTTGATCCAGCTCGTTAACTGGACAATCTTGAAAATCTGTAACTCCTGATCTTGAACATGGCTATTTTAAAACAAGGCTATATGTAGCGGTAGATATCTTAAGTTCTCACTGAAACGTCCGCTAGTATTGCCCTCAAAGTTACTATGGAGATATACAAACATATCGATTGCTGGATTCCTGTTTGTCAGCTTGGCTCTGAAGTTCTACTATTCCGATGAGAAAGGCTATGGCATGTTCTCTCAACTCGAACATAAGTAAAAGTGAACAACCGCGCAGATATTGTACCAGGTGACGCTTCAAAAACGCAAGCTACACGTCGCGCTCTTTAGAAATATAAACAGGTGGGGAAGGGGCACACTACTAGAACCCAGGACAGAGTATTCTGATGTAAATGTATACTTTCTTATAACCTTTGCAAATACCTGGCGCACTTCCCTTTTTGTGTCCAAATTTCCCAAAAACTCAGCAATCCGATGTACCGCGCCCCGACCCCTTCTCACCGACTGTTCCCAAAAATAAAAATCTTTCTTTCTTTGCATCCGTAACGCCAAAGAAATCCTACGTACCAATTGGATGTTTCGTTGGAAATACTTCCGAGGGGCGTCTTGGTGGCATTGTCAAGTGAACTTCTCAGTGGAGATCCATCAATCGAATCGGTTATCTCGGTCACTGGGATTCTCGACCCCTAGGGCGGATTTTTGGCACAACGTGTATGCTATGGCAGCGACCCAACACTCCCTCAACTCCCTCTTCCAGAAGACGTCCAGGGCAGCTCTGAAATCAAAATCATGTAGTATCACGTTTGAATCGCAGGGCTTTCGCAGGAAATGACCCGCACGCTCATGTACAAAATTTGTATTTTGATTGAAATGGTGTGAGATGCTCGCTCCCAACGTCAATCCCGCTTAAAGGTGGATTTCCATACCAAAAAATTGACGGAACAATAGGTGAAAGCGATTGATTTACCACTTACAGCCTTATAAACACGGAATCTTTTCCCTATCGCTCTTTCTGGCAGAGTTGAACCGAATCCGACTTTGAGCGGTTTTCTGACGGCAAAGTTTCAAAATGAGCCAATCAGCGTTTAGGTTGAGTAGATAATGGATGTATGTCAGAAATTACGGTTCGCGGAAAGTTTTCCAAGCCTGATAGTCATCACAAGATTTTCTGCGGACAGCAGAGTTTGATAATTTGTATAGGAGTCTTTATTTTCTGAAAGGTGGTCTTCAGCCACCATGTCAAACAAGGACAGGCGGCATCTGAGCATATGCACTCGTTGCTACATAGGTCTAAGAAGGCAATCTTACCCTAGAAGACTATGATGACCAATTAGAGCGCACATGAAATCAAGACATGTCGTAATTTAAGTGTGTGCTTTTTGATACTAAGGTTAATGCATTCCAAACTAAGTCTGAAAACTATGACGCTTGTCGAAGCACTTCGAGCGGCTTCTAAAGGAGCTTATTAGCAACAAAACATTAAATGCAAACAACAGATTGCACACAAGTGTTAGGAACAGCTATGTCTTTATGACATGGCCTTATTAAATTTACTTTGTCAGCATGTTTGTTCGTCTAGACGAAGCCACATTCTCCTTATGAATCTTTTCTTGTATGATTAGTAAATTAACTTCGTTAAAACAGCCAAATACTTGGTCATAGGTATCATGCATCCTTCTTGACGGGCTTTGGGTGGTGAAACTCAAGAGTGTTGAATCCTAAGTGGGAGGTGAGTTTTTAGTAGTCAGCTACAAGGAATATGTAGACTCAAGAATTCCAACTTTGGTACCTGTCCCTGGTTGTGCAAAAGTATAGACAAAATATGGATCATATTTAAGTGAGGCTCATTGCTTTAACATTCGTAAAAAACACGAAATCTAGTAGCAGGAGTAACTATAGCAATACTGGATCAAGGTTGTCAAAGCTTTCGCGAGAATGCCTAGAGCGAAGGCAAACCTGATGATTTGCCGAAAGGACATGGAGTCCATTGGCTATATAACGTAAAGAGTACTAGGCGTATGCCTGGTCATAAGCATTTAATTGCTTAAGAGAAAAAGTGCAAACAAAACTCTTGACTAGGTGTTCTTGTAGCCGATTATCTAATCAGGGAACTTGCTTTTTAGGTTATGGATAGTGGTTATGAATTCTTCTCAATCGTAATTGCACGCCGTCGCCCTTGCGAAGCTTATACATTGCATTAACGAGATTCATTTATTTCTCACGTGAGTCCTTGCTTTATTCTCCACCCACCTCAAGTTGTGGCTCAACTTGATGCTAACGTTGGTAGCTACTAGCCCGTATTTTACCGACGCGCCAGTATCATTGCATCGGCGTCGTGAAATTCGACGCTTCCCCAACGTCTCAAACCCGTTCTGGGCATCGTGCCTGTTCACGTGAACGAACCGTCAGTCAGGGAAAGCTAAACAAGATGGCTGCTGGTGCAAAGACTTTACCGGACGATGACCTGTTTGACGAGGACCAGTCTACCGATAATTATCTAAGTGATGTGAGAGAGAAGCATGATCGCGATTCGAAGGAGAGTCCATTTGCAGCTTCTGCTCCTGGCGTTAGTCACCATGCTGAAATTGCGCCAACCCATCGAAAGGACGAGGTAGGTGTATTTAGGTATAGGTATAGGTATAGGTATAGGACGAGGTAGGTATATAGATCCGCCAAGATGATGCGATTTCAGTGCTTTTTTTGTTCTGCACAGGCTTTCTGTCTCTCTGTCTCTTTCTCACTCTCTCTTTCTCTCTCTCTCTCTCTCTCTCGCTCTATTTATACAGAAACTGAGTTCTCTTGTTGTCTAAGCGATCTGATTTCTTGGCTGCAAGACTTATTTAGTAGATAGTAACTAACACTCTCAAACACCAAACAAAATAATCCATGGCAGTACCAGTAGACTATATGAGATTGCTTCATAGATTGGTAGTTTTTTCTGCTGTGAATATCATTGATTTTAAAATTAAGCTTGGTAATGTTTAAAGTCTGTTTTATGGTGCTCGGAATAAATTGTCTAAGTTGCTATTAATTGTGAATTAATCGAAAGGTTGTTTTCAGATTTTGCCAGATCATAATTTTGATAAGGTGATAATGTCATAGAGCCCCTGCAACACTATTAGTCGAACTGGGGTTATGAGCTCGTGGGATGAGCAGGTTTTGGCATGTCTGCGACATTACAAATAAGGTTTTCTTGGTAATTTAGGAGGAGTTGCTGGAAGAGCAAGGCGGGGATGAGTTTTTGATTAATATTCGTGTCTCAGATCCTATTAAAGTTGGTAAGTGGTTGCTGTGGGGAAGTTTTGAATGTTTTGCTGCCTTGAGTTGAGTTTTTAACTGATGGATAGTTGCCGTATAGGGTAGCATGATAGTTGACTTTGCATGCTCAAACTCTGAATAAAATGCCTGTGTTCAGTGCAGTCTCTTCTAATTTATAGTCAAATTTGTTTAGTTTATTGCATAGTATATTTGATTCCTACATTTTTGCCTTTAGGCGATGGAATGAGTGCATTCATGGCTTACAGTGTTACAACTTCTGTATGTTTTTTGTTTTTCTAAGCACATTTTCTTTGTCATCATATATTTACTAATGACCAGTACAAATCTAATATTATATAAAGCTCTTCATGATTCTGTCACGTTTGTATATTGAAGTGTTAAATGTTCCTCAAACTTGTTTTGGTATGAACTGGAATCCTGTTATCATTAAATATGCATAGCTCCCAGATGAAGCACCTCGTGAGTTTTGGAGTAATCCATTTAGACATCTATTCCATCATTCAAGACTTCTGAATTTACTGTCAAGCGACGTTTCAGTGATTTTCTTGGACTTCATGAGCGCCTGAATGAAAAGCACCTCATAAGTGGTCTCATTATTCCACCCCCACCCGACAAGTCTGTGGTTGGTGAGTGACTGCATACATGCGCTCATGCAAAAGACAAACAGTTTTCTGTATTCTGAGCTGCATGCTCTAGTTTATTTTCTTTGTATTTGGTGCATTAGATTTGATGTTTTATGTTTACAGTTCATATTAAGCCTTTTTTTTCTCTTGTGTTGTATAGTTTGTTATAGTGTCTTCGAAGCAAGCATTATATTTAAAATTCTGAGTATGAAAAATTAGCGAGAGTGTTTTATCTAAGGCCAGACTTCCCTCATGTTTAGAAAGCTAGCAGGTAAATTGAGCTCACAATTCATGTTATTGTTTATTTTGGATGTTGGCTTGGGGGGCAAAAAAATATGAATTTGCTAATAATAAAAACCAGGTGTATGCTTGTACGCTAGCACACATATAGCCTACTGCGTACCCAATAGCTAGTTCTTAATGAATTTTTACAGTAGCACATGATTTTGCCCTCTTGCATAGAATGATATTTGTAACCATAAGAGTTTTTGCATTTGTAAGCAATTTTATTTTTTAGGGTGGAGCAACTTATAGGTATTTGAGTACTATCTAACAATATTGTGTATAAATATTGTTGATATTTACAGTTTTATATTGTTAAGTTGCATAATTCTTTGTTGAACGTTCTCCTTGATCCCTGTTGGCATGTGTTACAAGTATTAATTTGTTTAGTGGTCATTTCACTTTTCAACATGTAGGAATGGTCAAGGTGAAAGGCTCTAAAGAAGACCCATCAGCAACTGACTTTGTAGAGCGCAGGCAGCATCAACTTGAAAGGTAGATGCTTATGACACTACTAATTCAGTTAGGAAGTAAGCTGGCAGGCAGGCTGGGTGTTGGTGGGGAGGTGGTAATTGTGCTTTCATCCTGAGCAGAGAATAATGTTTCTGACTTCTATAAAAATCTGTTGTTGCTGAGCAGCCTTGATCATTGTTTCCTACTAACGTATCTATTAATTTGAAGGGATAATATTTGTCATGGAATGATAGAAGAAATTGTTATATCTGCTGAAGAATTAATCCAAATCTCAAGAGCTGACAATTTCTAGTCCCCTAAAATTCTCAGGGAATTCAACTGACTGCATATGCAGCTCATAGCACTTAATTTGCACTAGTCACTGATAAGCCAAGTGTTAGTTCCGCTTTGTTCTTTGATCTGTTTGTGTTAATGATCTTTGCAATTGATTGCAACTCAAAGCTTCCCATGAAAATATACAGATTGCAGGTATTAAGTTATTATGCTTTCAGATTTTATTCCCTGGTACTAAGAGATTATGTATAATGCGTAATTGTAAATGATTTGGTTGTGAAGTTATTTTGTCTGAATAAATTCCACTTCAACTGGGTCAATTTTCTGGGAGTGTTTGATTTTTGTGGTCGATATGCTCAGTTGTGATTTGAAGCATTCTTTAGTATTTAGATGTGCTTCTATAGTTTTATCTTACTTATATTCAACGTCGGTCTTAACCATATCAGATAATAAGTTGTAAAGCAACAAACTATATGCCACCTGCTAATAGGAATTTACCTTATTTTTGAAGCATTTTATTTTCCAAAAAAGCAGAAGAGTTATTATGCATCCTGTTTATTTAAAGCCTGTGATATTTGTGCAAGAATTGAAGCGTGGCTTTTGTGCTGTGAATTGGAGCCATGTAATTGGGTAATAGCAAGTGCTTGTAAAATCTGCGGCAGGCAAGATTGTATTTGCCACTATTTTGATTTTTTGAAGTTACATGACAAATGAAAATGTCCTGATGAAATGCCAAGCTAATGTGATGGTTATTTTAGTTGAGCTCTATATTTATGGGGTTGGAAAAATTTGTGGGGGTAGTGAAGTAGAATGAGCCCACCATGATCATACAGTTACGCATGGTATGCTACCTGTAACCATAGCGCATATACTGGGGCAATTTGTTTAGCGTTAGTGCAGGAGTATTGCCATGCATGTTTATTGGTGCTATGGAGCAAATATTTCGGTAGCCCGTCGTTTTTTTTCTTCAAGTTTCCTAAACAGACTGGCCCGCCATAAGGAGTTGCTTCAAGACATAGACTTCAAGGAGTTCCTTGAAGCAGATGAGGTGCGGTGAGCGAGAAATTCTACTTAATTCGGTTAAAATTTGGAGATATTGAATTATGTTTTATGTCTGATTAGTATTATGGTAGGCATGTATTGTGTTTGTTTTTGTTGTTAGATTTTTTGTAGAATGTAGTTTGTCCTTGCTTTTTGAAGAACTTCATTTATTTGTGTACCTTTCTGTTCATATCTAAGTGCTTGACATTTTCATGATGCTAGTTACCCAGGGCGAAAAACACCGCTGCGTTTAGCAAAGGTGGTTTGTCAAGGTTGGCAAAAACTGTTGGGGAAGCTGTATCAAAGATGACGTCGAAAATGACCGAGTCAGATCAGGTAGGGGGCTTTCGGGTTTGCTGCCTTAATAATTCATTAAAGTGATAATTTCATGTTTGCTTCAGATATTGTGTCTTGCTGACGTTTCTAGCGTACGAGGTGCGTATCTTATAGTTGTTATACGTGTAACGAGTGTAGAAGTGCATGTTTTAGGTGGTCTGACCATATTGGCTGTATGTGGTCGTAAACTAATGATTGCTATTTATGTTAAGGTGTGACACGTTCTTACATTTCTACACTAAGACCTCGTGGTTTGCTTGTATGCTTTGCTCAAGCGCCTGTGTCGTGAAAATTCGTCGTTCAATTTCATAAATTTTTTGGATTTGTGGTTCTAAAACTTTCGGCTGGTGTAATTTTAAGAGTGGGGAGATGCGGAAGTAGGTCCATGTATAATTTACTTCAGTGGTTTGAGGAGAAGCAAAACCAAGTCGAGGCACTAGACCAGCAGTTGAGGAAGCTTCATGCTGCCACGGAGCAACTTGTTATTCTCAGAAGAGGTAAAATGGAGACGCTTTATGTGCTGGCTTTAGGAAATATGCCTTGGCCAGGTTTTATAGTTGTTCAACCTTCAAGAAGTAGGGAGACGATATTGATGGTCTAAATGTTCGTGTTGGCTCGATGTGTCGTACGCACACTCTTGAGAAGGCTCGTGGATGATTTGGTTCGAATGCTCGCTTTTTTAGCAAAGATTCGTCCACAGTTTCGTCCTTGCTCCGTCAGTGTTTTGTAATTACATGGTGATATAGGGCGCTCTTTAGTGTCACCCACGTGATTGCTGTCGATGATGTCCCACTTGTGGCGTTTATTTTGCCTCCTGTTCTGGCCGGTTTCATCATCGATGTTTTTCTGTTTTAGAGACTAGTGTAAATACGGCATTATTTTCCAAAAGCCTGTCCTTGCTTAGTAAGTATATTTTTATGCCATGCTACGAAGCTTTTGGTCTTCGTCCTTTAGTGTCAAGAAACCTTTTCGGCAGTGCTTGTCTTTCCTGTTGCTGATTTTGTGGGAAAACTCTTCCGCCGACTGTTGCGAAATGTGGATCATGTGGCCGCTGTATTCTCCAAGAGCTTAGTTGCTTGCGTAACTCACTTGTGCATGCTTCCACGCAGGCAATACTGAGGAACACAGCGGCCTTTCGAGAGCCCTGTCTCTGCTTGCCGAGCTGGAGGAGAAGGTCGAGCATATCCAACAGGACCAAGTAAGTCATTGTGGACTGTTTGGTGGTTTCAATCTGACGATGGGCATCTGTGGCGCCGACTACATTGCTTCCGAAGTGATAGGCGTGCGTCCCTGTGATGACGTCCCCTGGTCTGTCGCCTGCATAAGAGCAGACGGACGTCCCGAAGCGACGTGGCATACTCGCTGAAGGTCTCAGTGGAATTTAGTGGGAAGACATCGAAGCTGTTCCCTGCGACTGTGAATGAAATATTTTTCGTGGTCGAGCTCTCGGTACACGAAGCGCTTAGATAGTTGAAGTTAACCTCAGTCTAAGCCGAAGAGTGTTCCTTTGCTGCCTAAGGTCTTGATAACGAGGGTGCCACTCTAGTGCTGAAATGTGAATTCTTTATTTGATCTATGGCGTTTGCGCGGGTAGTAGTGGCTTGCAACTACCGGACCCGAAAACATTTTAAGCATAGTGGTTGTCATGGTTTCGTGATTTGTGTTTTAAAAGTAAAAAAGCGCAGGGTCTCCTTAGATTTGCAAATTGGTTTTAGGCGACTTACGAGTTCTATGACTTGGCTGAAGCTTTAAGGGAGTATATTGGGCTAATTACAGCTGTTAAGGTGAGAAGCGTTGATCTATGCGCTTTTTAGCCATCGTCATCTGTCTGTCTGACTGACTGACTGACTGACTGACTGACCGACTGACTGACTGATCGACTGACTGACGGGACGGACTGACTGACTGACTGACTGACTGACTGACTGACTGACTGACTGACTGACTGGCTGGCTGGTGGTATGTATGTATGTATGTATGTATGTATGTATGTATGTATGTATGTATGTATGTATGTATGTATGTATGTATGTA